>BGNK01000352.1:198678-265987 GCA_003297005.1 Symbiodinium sp. clade A Y106 | reverse complement strand
ATAAACTGCTACAATAGTCGTAAGCTGTTTCAACGGCTCCTAGTTGCGGGCGAACCTGCAACGACGAATCATCCAGGGGCTTTGTGGGGAACACCGGAAGCGAGCACTTGGGGAAAAAAGCGATCGAGTGAGCATGCAGCAATGTTGCCGGCACCCCCTGTGAACGAGCATGCATAGAGCAAGTTCTGATCAAACAAGAAATCCAGGAGAGAGATCATGGAGTTACCGCCCAGGCCTATATACCCCGCCCTGGGCACTGATACGCCCGACCAAGCATTTAGGCATGCAAGGACCCCACTGCCAGACAAGCCCACAAGCCCAAATTACAAGGCCTCTGCCCCCAAGGCCAAACCTAACCCTAAACCGAACCTTAATTCCTGAAATCCAATTCCACTGGGTGCAAAACCATGAAATGAGTGTTGAGTCGGTCTGGAGAAATCGCGTTGTCCTTGGCCTTAGCCGGAGCGACGATGGGAGGTTCGGGCTTCAACTTCACTTTTGCCTTTGAGCTGCGGCTGTCCCTACATTATCACCATACGTGAGGCGACTCGACCGACAGATTTCATGCCGATGGAGGTATGCTGGGGTTACGACTTGGGGGGGTGCAAGGCAGGGGTAAACCAGGCTTCTGCAACCAACAGGGGCACTGGCGTAGCAGAAGACATGCATCTTGTCATCCGTCTTCTCGCTTGCAAGCCCATACCTCAGCACGATGCGCGTTCTACCATGCAGGCCTTGGGGGAGGAATAAAAGCAACTCCTAAATCTGTCTACACCATCATGATCTTCAGATTGGTGATCTCTTTGCCTGCTATGTACGCCATGGGACACATAAAATATACAGCAGCCCGCATCTGAGATATGACCGTGAATTTCAAGGTCCAGAGCAAGGGGAACGAGGGCTCAGGGCTTGCGAAGTAAGCTTGCTTAGCCTATCTGTTTAAGAACGACCCTTGAAGACACGGTTAATGCAGGCGCTTGATTTACAAACCCTGGCCGTAACAGGCTTCGGAGGTAAACCCTAAACCCTAAACCGTTCACTTTACTTGGCTTTGGCGACTTAAAGCGCTTCGCACTTGGAGCTTGAAGGCATGAAGGATTAGGGTTTAGGGTTTAGGGTTGGGCCTATACCCCCCGAAATAGTAGGATCCATATAAGGAACCCTAGTAAAGGCCCACGGTTTCTTAATCAGGTTCCTACATTAGGGGTTTATGGTTGGATTTAGGCTTCGGGGTTCTAGTCTTGGGTATATAGGCTTTCGAATCGTTCGAAGCTATGCCTGATGTAGGGTAGAAACTCTCGGGAATGCAGAAAGTCAAGACAAGCCCAATGCAGATCGGAAGTAATGATACCTCTACCTAGACCCCCAAAAGTATGTAGAATAATAGCCTTTTATGGGTGTTGGGTCATTATTCTACCTACCTTTGGGGGGTTTAGGTAGACGCTAAACCCTAAACCTTAAAGATCTCGGGACCCGGCTTTTAGGGCTGGGGCCTTAGGGATTTAGGGGGTTTCGACACGCTGGGGCCTGTGGTGGGAAATACACCGTTCAGTTCTGGGTTTAGGGGCGAGGATGTAGATTTGCGGAATGCTAAGTTTAAGGGTTCCAGGTGTATACTAGAGATTCTCAGCAATCGCTGAAACCTTGGTGGGTGAGTTATTGAGGTTTTTGTACGGTTGCCCTATGTGTTTTGGTACCAGGGTTCTGCAGTATGAGGCCTGCGAAACCCACCCGAATTCCAGTATCTACTGTAGAGTTACTCCAAGAATAAACCAGTAACAGGCAACCTCCTGTCGTGACTCACTGAAAGGGTTGCTTGTTCGCTGTAAAATCACCTAAGATTGCCTGGAATGCGCCGGACACAGCTTCATTCGAGTCACACAGCACCGCACCAGGTGTGCCACAGGCCAAACCCCAACGTTGCCACAAAGAAACCCACCATTGCAATAAAGAGAACACGGTACCAACAACAACTTTGCTGTAAACGAAGCTGCAGCTATCTCATAGTGTGGAGTTTTAGGGTGTAGAGCCTGTGGTACGTACACGTGCCGGGCCCTAAGATGCACTCGCACGAAGGATGATGCAATCTGTTCGGCATGCTGCATCAGCTACGGTCGGCAGTTAATCCTCTGCCCGTGTGGCGGTGGTATGGATGCGACTGCCTAAACCACTGAACTCTGCATGAACCTATGGAATCACGACCTAGATGCACAACTCTTCTTCAAAGCTTCAGAGTATAGGGCTTCAAAATATTAGGACCACAGCCTAAACCGTAGCCTCACAGCCGGCTCCCCTGGACAAGCGGCGGAACGGGATCGCCGCGGTATGGAGAGATGACCTTAAGGGCTCAGGCGGGTTCGGTTTCCAGTCATGCTTTAGGTTTTGTGCCTGTAAACCCTAAACCCTAAACCCTAAACCCCCAAACCCCTAAAACCCCTAAACCCTAAACCCTAAACCCTAATTATAAGGTTCAGCTCGGGGCCCGAAACCTCAACCCCCAGGCCCCAAGTGCCCCTTAAGAGAGACCTAAAAGGTTGGCCGGAAGGTTGCTACCTACCCAGACCCCCGGGAGGATCCAGAAAGTAGATCCCTTAACGGGGGTTCCTACAAAGTACCCTTAGTAGTATAGGGCCCCAAATTAGGGGATCTAGTTTCTGGATCCTCCCGGGGGTTTGGGTAGAGGCTCCAAAGTAGTTCCTTTTTGGGGCTCATATACCGAATCCTATAAGGTAATCCCAAAAAGGAACTACTATGGAGCCTATGGGTAGTCATGACAAGGGCAGGGGTTGGGGTTTACAGCCCGCTATGATCTGTCCACGACGCTTCTGACCTGTAGGGCCCGGCTGGTTGAACATATATGGGTAGTTGTCAAAATTAAGGTCCCTTTTTGCGTTTATAATATAGTATAATACGGCACCTAATATTTCGAGTACCCAAAAAGGGACCATAATTTTGACAACTATCCATATGGGTACTGGCAAGAGTCCCTAAACCCGACAATGCCTTATGCTTTAGGGGGTTCTCATCGGCAAATCGTTGGGTTTGCTTCGCCGCATTACCCCCGTGAATGCAGCTTCTGCATGGCGCCCCTCGGTTTACTTTGTAGGAGAGGGGTTCGAATGTTGGTGGTATGCAGGCTTTGGGATGTATAGGCTCCGTAAGATAACCCTCCTGAAGCACCAAACAGTACGGTTCACGCTCCCATATTCCTTTAAACGTCCAACCCTCATGCCTAGGCGTCGAAGGCTTAGGGTTTACGGTAGCAAGTACCGTGAACCGGAAAGTCGAAATCCAAAACCCTACCCTGTCTAAAACAAAAGCCTTTTGTAAACCCTACAACTCGAATGACACCAAGATGCGAGATGGATAGATCGGATATCACCCCCGCTCAAGCCCCAATCGCATGGACTCAAGCCCTATGGCCCCGAACTCTAGACCCTAAACCCTGAGCCTTTGGATCCTCTAAGCCCTAAAACCCTAAACCCCAAACCCTATTTTAGAGTGATGTTTTTTTAAAAAAAATTTTAAGCTTTAAGCCATAAGACCCGACACCCTAAAGCCCGAACAGCCCCAAAAGCTTGCAAACAATCTTGAAGCCCAAACCAGGTGGTCCTTAAGCCGTCATGTAAGGGCCTTGCTTATAAGAATAGGGCTTTGGGCTAGAGTATACTATACTTATAAGCGGAAAACCTCAGGAAGAGTAAGACGTAATGGCTATTTGTGCACCGATTTTGTAGGTAATATAAGCATCCCCTTGTCAGCCCTGTACAACTACAGCTCTATATACACCTAAACAGGACCTCTTCCAATTCTAAAGCTAATCTTGAACCCTAACCCTAAACCCTGCAGATTGAATCCTAAACCTTGAACCCTAAACCTGCAACCCTGAACCCTGAACCTAAACCCTGAACCCTAAACCACGAGACTCTGAGCCTTGAACCCTAAACCCTGAAAAGCCCTGAAAGCTCCGAAACCGAGAACCCGGTACCCAGAGATTGGGAGGTCGACCCATCGCGCAAAGCCGTCCCAGTAGAGGTGGACCTCGGGCTTTGTTTTTGGAGGGCGGGTTGAAGGAGTTTAGGGTTTGGGCTTTAGGTGTTTTGGGGGTTTCGGGTGTCAGGATCCAGGTCAGTGTGTAACCTCGGAGGCACACGCAACGAATACTAGTACCTAGTATACTTATAATATATACTACCACAAATACTGACCTACCTGGGCTTTTAAGTAACCAGGGAGAAAAAAGTATAAACTTTTATTTCATAAGGGTTCCTTTAAGAAAAAAGTATCAAAGTATGGTACTCCAAAGCCCAGCTACTAGACTCTACTACTATGCTGAAACTCAGGTACCGACTTCTTGGGTGCCGCGGAATCTTGGGAGCAGGGAGTATCGAGCATGCCGCAGCCGGCCCAGCCGTAATCTTTTCACCGAAACATGGTATAGGGTTCAGGGTATAGGAGATAGGCACACAAACACGCACACACACACACACGAAGAGCAATCCATAGGCAACAAGCAAGCGAGACCTCGCCAGTCTGTCCTTCGGTGATGACAGTCAGAGATGTATCGGGCTCTTCCTCATTTGCGACCCGTGAACCGTTCAGCAATCGTCCCGCAACTGCCGTCTCCGTGACGCCATGAGCATTCTAAACACCATGAAAAGCCCCAAAAAATCAGATTCACCTCACCTCTTCAGGTTGCCTGCAAGAAGAAGCCGCTCGTTCTGAGGCCTGGAAACCCCAAACTCCACTCCCTGAGCAGGAGCCCTATCCGAGATTTCAAACACCCTGGGAGAAAAAAAGAGTCGGGCCATGCGAACACTTCCATGCTAATCTCAGCGACCCTACAGGTGCCACATAAGATCCTTAGTGCGGGGCAACAACTAAACGCGCCCCGGAGTTCATGGACCTCACCTTGCAGTGCCCTGAGTCAATACTCTCCCCCGCCCCGAAATCCACTGTTGCTGGTAGGGCTACCCTTAAATGCCCTGCACACTACCATAGCAGCCTTAACAATCAAAACAGGGTTTCGGAGTTTGTTATACTATGGCTCTCTATCCTTTCACAAACCCTAACACCCAACATGTCCTAAAAGTCGAATGCCGGGTCCCCAGCCGGCATGAAAGGCACCTCCTGTTGCTCTCCCTCGGGCTTCTTGTGCTTCTTCTTCTTGTGATGCTTCAGATCCTGCGCGGCTTCAAGGGCTGCAATCTTGGGGCCTTAGTAGTTCGGTTTTGGAGGCATATGATAGTATAGCTATAGGGGGAATAGGGAAGATTCCAAGGGAGACTACTACTTATTCGACCCCTATAATACGCTGCAAGGTTCAGACATTTTGGGCGCAAGTCAGAGAGTGATGGCTGCGGAAGTAGGGGAAGGGGAGCTGCGAAGGAAATGAAGTTCCTTTTGGTTCCGCTTACCAGCAAACTCCTCTTAACAAAATATAGTTCATGATTACAGTATGGGTCTTGAGGTATAGCATAGGGTACACAAATTAGATTGAACTCGATTATCGAAGCTTGAGACCCCTGAAGTAACTATGGCGAGGACTTGGAACAACTCGGATGTACAGGTTTACCGCCAGGCTCAGTAGCCTTGCCATGTATGGCTCTCATGCAACAAGTCCTCCATACTGCCCCATGTTTTGTGAGATTCAACCTAACTCGAAACCTTAAACCCTCAACTCCTAACCTAACTCCAAACCTTATAAACCCTCAACTCCTAACCTAACTCCAAACCTTATAGACCCTCAACTCCTAAACCTTTATAAACCCACAGATCACTGAATTCAGTCGAAACACTGAAGTCAGCCAAGCCCTATCTTTGACCTCAGATCCTCTGGCTCTGGACACATACGGGGGTTTCCGAAAATAGGGGGTCCTAATATGGTACCCTAAATAGTAGGATCCTTACAATAAGGACCCCCCAAAATAAGGCTAAATAAGGTACCCCGAATTTTCGGAAACTCCCATATAGCCTGAAGAACACTTTCCGGCTCGAGCTCGCGCACCTTCTGCCGATCTCACCCGGAAATCTGAAACCAAAGTGACGATCGAAGCCCAAGCCCCACCCGCACCTAGGGTTTAGGGTTTAGGGAGCCCGTACAAACAGAAGATGGAAGCTTCCAAACCTGCTCCGAAGACCCCAAACCCGAACATATCATATCGGTCCTTAGGCTTTCTTTTGCGCGGGGAGGGGAGGGGGAGGGGAGGGGGAGGGGGGGGAGAGGGATGAACCCCAAAAAGGAACTACTTTGGGGCCTGTGGGTAGTCGCACAGGCCCTGAATCCCGACCTTGGAACTAGCCGAAGACTCGATGAAAGCTCGTGGCGTCCTTCCACTTGTGGAGAAGCTGCTCGTCTTGCGTTCCTTCCATGGCCTTGCGAGCCAGAGCATTGTGCATCAGGATGCCCAGGATGTTGATGCTTTAAGGCTACGTGTGGGATTTAGGACAGGCATAGGGAAAGATTCTCAGGCCTCCTGCATAGCTGTAAGACGTAATTCGAGCACTCAACCCTCCGGCCGCTTCATAATCGAACTTCCGGACTCCTAGCCTAGACCGGGACCTTGAACCTTAAGCGCTTTGAGGTTTAGGGTTTAGGGTTAAACTGGAACCCCTCCTTAACTCTTGTTTCCAGCTTCCATCCATCCTAGCTTATTTGGGGTGGAGGCTTTAGATCTCGAGGCTCATAATGAACTTTAATAGCCTCCGTAGTTCAGGGTTGTACCAGGGTCCCACAGCAAAGCAGGTCAAGGTAGCTTACAACGGTAGAGCATGCAACACATGATAGCCTTTGAAGGTCACATTAGGTGTTCTGCAGGGCTGTCAGGAACTTTCAGGAGCTTTTGGCTCAGGGTTTCAAGATGTAAATGAATTGCCAGAGTATAATACTTGCAGACTTGCAGTAGTTGCTTCAATGGACGGTCCCAGCAGTCCCCAGTATCCTTTTTAACTACACAGCTGTGCGGAAACCAGGACTGCAAAAGCCCGTTAAAGAGTCTGAGTCCAGAATGGGTCTCACTCCCACCAAAGTGCCGTTCGCCTGTCAAGAACTGCGGGACAGATGCCTGTGTCGGGCCTACGCGAAAGCCAAAGTTGCTTCCTAAGCTCATACCTGGAAGTTGGGAAGTTGGGATCTGACAAACCACCTTGCAAAACTCTAAAGCCCATCCCCAACGAAACTTCCTTCAGAAGCTTCGACCCCAAGCCCTACTATAGCCTTCGAAGCCCTGATACCCTGCAGTCAGCTGCCTCGTAGTACTTCTTGGCATCCGGCCCCTTTGCCTCACCCAATGATTTGTATAGAAAGCGGATATGACTAGATCAAACTTCTCCCTGCTTCGGGCCTGGTAGTGTAACGAGCATCATACCCTAAACCCTAAACCCCTAAACCCCAAACCCCTAAACCCTAAACCCCTAAACCCCCAAACCCCAAGGGTTTGTGTAAGAGTTGAGAATTTGGGCTGCCGGTTTAGAGTCTACGTGTCAGGGTCAACATGGCCCGTCAGTCTAGTGGTTCTCGTAGAGTTTAGGGTTTTTAGGGTTTAGGGTTTAGAGTTTAGGGTTTAGAGTTTAGGGTTTAGGGTTTAGAGTTTAGGGCATCTGTCGTTCTAGCTGTCTCTAGAGCTCCTTGCACAAGCCTTGTCTGCCAATGCTCATACCTTTTTGGTATCTTCGTCATGTTCTCTGTTTTCCATAAACCAAGAATCCAAGTACAATGACGAGGAACGGCACTGCATCGGAACACCACCCGATGCTGTGTAAATGCATATGTGCGTAGGTGTGTATGTGCATGGGTATGTGAGTGCTACATGTTGACAAATGTATATATATACACATATATTCATTCACATTTATATGTGTGTGTGTGCGTGTATGCACATATGTATATATACACACATGCAAACACAGATAGGAAAGACAGGTCGATGAAATGACAGATAGGCAGATCGATAGATGGATAGTATAATATGGACAGCTTGACAGACAACTCCGTATTTTACTCGCCTGTCTTTCTCAATTCAGAGTTCTCTCCGAAAGGCCTGCCTTCTCCGGGCTATGCTTTTTGGGAGCCGAAGTTCTTTAGGAACCAAAATGATTACCCCAAACTGAGTTCAATACTATTGCGAAGGGTTCCTACATATATTTATACGAGTATGCACCGATCCGAAGGCCCCGATAGGCTTGTAGGCCCTGCTGGTCGCAGCCAAGGCAGCTTGGCACATCTCGGGAAACCCCAGTTCTGAGAGTCCTCCCCGAAAACCAGAACCAGTGTTTGGACACCCTAAACCCGAAAGCCCTAAAAGAAACCAGGCCCTAAACCCCAAAACCCTAAAAGCCCTGAAGCTCAAACCTTCCATCAAAAGTGCGTGTCTGCTACGACTTGAAGAATCGTGTCCCTTTTTGCTCCCACCCTCGGCTGGCCTGGAATGCCAAGCGGGCATTGACGAGGACCGGCAGGCCCTGCACGGATTCACCATAAGTTTCTACGGGCTTTGGCATTTGAGTTGGGAAGATGAGAGTGGGCTTGAGGCCTCAGCATCAGCCTCATTTAGTTGGCTGTAAGTCTAAGGACGCACATCTCTGCAGGTCGTGTGCCCAGTGAAAGCCGTTCTGCACAGTGTTGTCCTCCGATCCCCGCAACCCCACGCTGAAAGTCTACGTTCGATTGTATGGTGCTGGCGTACGCACGCAGGAATGTATGTACATATGTATGTACGTAGGTGGGTAGGTATGCATGCATCCATGGATGTATGTATAAGGTTGTTCTCGTAATTACAACTGTATGTTCATGTACATGTACGACCAACAGTGTACAAGGCACATAGAACACGATACAGCTTGTTCGTATGGGTCTATGGGGCACAGATAGTTCTACGTGTAAGCTCGAGTAGCTGTTACAGGTAGTTGCGTGGTCAAGCTGGATGCTGTGGCAAAAGGTAGCTAGTACGGCTACTTATGGACATGGGAGCTGTTTACATAAGTGCACTACGCTTCAGTTTAGGTCCTTCTTGCACGACACTCAAACGAGACACTCTTAAACCGACTTGAATCCAGATACTCTGCATCGTTGCGTCGTTGACTCGTGTTTGCACGGCAATGCTACAAGCCTACAGCTGAGCTCTAAACCGCAGCATGACACCGAAGAATCACATGTCTCGCTAAAGTGGAAATGCAAGCGAAGACTGATGTCGAATGGGGAAGAAACCTTGCTGTATGCCAACAAGACAGCCTCAGCAGAGCAAACCGAAACCATGAAATTTCAATGACAGGTACGTTTCATGTTAACGTTTTCGGTGTGCTTGTACTATGATCCGAAGGTGCACTACATTGACATGTATGTCATGCCGATAAACGAAAACATCCGTAGAGCGTAGCAGTCAAGCCAGTCTAATCCTACAATGCACGTTTACTCGTGCACTGATTAGCCTTGCACCTGGTGCAGTGCACACTGAACCGGCAATGTCCAACTCCAACGACCCTTGAGCGTCTTAGGTCGTGGCAGTCTCTTTGGAATTCTCGCGAAGGAAAGCTGCTTGAGCACCGTTCTTCAGTGTGACCGTAATCTGGGCAGGGCATTTGGGTGGGAGGGCTACTTCAACACGCAATGCTGCAGTCAGGGTTTAGGGTTTAGGGGTTTAGGGTTTTAGGGTTTGGGGGTTTAGGGTTTAGGGGTTTAGGGTTTTAGGGTTTAGGGGTTTAGGGTTTAGGGTTTAGCAGGGGTCTCACAACTCCGGGCCAGGACTTACATTGCAGGGCTTCTGAGGCTTTCGGCTCTCGGCTTCGGGCTGAGGTTTCTTTCCATCGCCGCAGACAGACGGAATTCATTTAGGGTTTATAGGGTTTTAGGGTTTAGGGTCTAGGGATTTAGGGTTTAGGGTCTAGGGATTTAGGGTTTAGGGATTTAGGGTTTAGGGATTTAGGGTTTAGGGATTAGGGTTTAGGGTGCTGTTCAAACTAGAGTAGCTAAAAGGTCAATCTTCCCAGTCGTTACCGCAAGCATCTGCCCTAAAGTCAGCCGGGCTGCTTTCTTTCCTGCTTGCGAGGCAGCCGGCAAATAAATGGTCGACGATCAAGAGAACTCAAGTTCAAAGATTCGGCTTGGAATCTTTCCAGAACCATATATGGTGCCCAGCGGTGCACGATTCTGATACTTCGCTGCAACCTTATAACAAGGATCCGCCGAAGTACCCCAAGCACTGGACAGACAAATCCGAACCAAATGATCAAATGCAAGCCTCGTCAGGAACATCTGTAGCTTTGGTACAGGTCTACAAGGCTGTGTCCTACACCCCAAAACCCCTAGACCCCTATGTAATTACCCTAAACCTCCAAACCCCAAAGCCCCTAAACCTCAGAACCCTAAGCTAAGGCGTTGAATGCTCAGACTTCGATGCCGGAAAACAAATCTCGTTTAGGGGCTTTAAGGGTTTAGGGCATAGTGGGTTTTAGGGCATTTGGGGGTTTAGGGTTTAAGCTTCAGGTCTGGGGTTTAGGGTTCTGGTGCTGATCCATCGGTTGAACTTGTAGCAGGAGGGACGGTGAACCCCAGAAAGTTGGAACATAGTTTTAGGAGGATTCATGCTGGGACTCCCTATACTTTACTGTAAGGGCATGAGGCCCATGATGTTCCAACTTTCTGGCTTCTGCTATAAGAAAAAAGACTGACAGTGGAACAGGAAAGTTGAAGATCTTTGACTTGTAAGCGCAGCTTTTGTTCAGAAGGCCCTACTTCTCAAGCCCTAGTGTTCCTAGAGGCTCCATATATACTACCATTATGGAACTAGGTCCCAAAAGCCCATTCTTATTGTGGTTTTAGGGGCCTAACTCCATAATGGTAGTATAACCCTAAACCCCTAAACCCCTAACCCCCTAAACCCTAAATCCCTAAACCCCTCAACCCTAAACCCCTAAACCCTAAACCCCTAAACCCCTAAACACCTAAACCCTAAACCCCTGAACCCCTAAACCCTAAACCCCTAAACCCCTAAACCCTAAACCCTAAACCCTAAACCCCTAAACCCCTAAACCCCTAACCCCTATGTGGGGCCTCTGGGATTGACAAAAAAATTTGACTTTCGACTTGCCAGTCGTCCGAGGCACATCCAGCACAAACCCCGGCTGCTGATTGCAATGCGAGGGTTGGTTTGGGGTTCCTTTAAAGGGGTCTATACCTAGAGGCTCCAAAGTAGTTCCTTTTTGGGGTTCATATATAGAATCCTATAAGGTAATCCCAAAAAGGAACTACTATGGAGCCTATGGGTAAGGGTTACTATGAGGGATCTATAAGGGTACTATAATAATGTAGGAACCTGATTAGGGAACCCTGGGCCTATAACCCCTAAAACAGTAGGACTCATATAAGGAACCCCAATAAAGGCCCAAGGTTTCTTAATCAGGTTCCCTACATTAGTCTGTACGGAAGTCTACGGCATAGCATATCCACTCTGCACGAAAAGTTAGAGACACCACGCTGGGTGGACCGACTGGTGGCGACATACAACCTTACGAAGTTGACTTTTTTGGAGGTGGGCACACTAAAATCATGCACTCCAGCCCTCCACCTGCAAACCACGATACCTCAAGTACAAAAATGCCAAGAAAAGACGGGACCCAAACTCCTCCTTACTTGAAGGTTCAGGGGCTGAGCAAGTAGGTCAGAACTGCGGATTTGCGCACCTGAGCTGTAGCCTACTTGCACAGTCCCTGGAAGCTTGCTTCGAGTAAGTACCTATAGTCTCCATTGTAGTTCGTTTTTTGGATAACCAAAATCTCTATTATAGGATCCTAACCATAAAACTGGTTAACCAAAAAAAGGAACTACAATGGAGACAAAAGGTAGTCCTAAAATTCGGACCCCCCAGCCCTCAGCGATGTCGCGGATTTCGTAAGGCGAACCTCAACTTCCAGCCGCAATATATCAACTTCTGGTTTACAGTTTGAGGGCGCTTGAGGTATATTTATGCTTATGGATTTCCGGCCTCGTCCACATTCGGCGACGAAGCCACGACAATTCCGCACACATGAGGTGAGATTGCGTCCGGTCGCCTAAGTAAAGCAGTGAGGGGCTGCCAGGCTTGCCAAACCGGAAGCGCCCAAACCCCAAAACTCTGAATACTCTGCAGCTACAAACCGCTAAGCATCAGAAGCCGAACTCAATTTGCCAAAAGCCCAAACCTGAATGTCCATTCTACAGTCTCCAAATACGTGCGGCTTCCTTAAACCTAGCTCCAAACACCGTAACAAGCCCCTAACCCCAAGAAGCCTCGAGAGCTTGGAGCCTGCTTCTTTCCGACGGATCGCTGGTGTGGGTATTTGGGAGTTTCCGAAAATAAGGGGGTACCTTATTTTAAGGGTCCTAATAAGGATCCTACTTTTTAGGGTACTATATTAGGGTCCCCTATTCCTGGAAACTCCCATTTAATACCGGGGACCTAGTCGTAACTAGGGGCTGAGTACCCTAGCCCTGAAAGGTAAACCACTTCAATTATAGTAGGATTACATAATACAGCCCCCAAAGGTTAAAGGTTACCAACTCAGCCCTTAAGTAATAGTTACTAGACTATGGTGTTGAGTGTTGGTTGTGCTTGGCATACTTCGGCTACGGAAACGAGATAGCATCAACAACTGTTCAGGTTTCTGGTTCTTATATTGCAGTTTCGGGTTTATGGTTTAGGTAGCAGAGTCCGGTGTAGGGTTTACCAGAGATCTCCATTGTACTGTACGTGTTTAGGGCCAGTATCGCCGTTATCCTAACAGCAACAAGGAAGGGAAGACAGACACTGCAGATCCAACTCCATAAATCTTGAGCACCTGCTGCACGCATCCTCCCCCCTTGCAGCTGTAACGGCATGAAGCAACAACAAGCCTAAACATATATCATGTTGAAGTTCAAAAGCGTGATCACGAAATTATCTGTGACCTTACAGGGATGGCATGGCGTAAATTAGCTATGCCGCACCCACAGGCGCGGCTGAATTACGGGTCTTTGACCAGCAGTGTAAGGAAAGTCTGGATGAAGGCCCACCCAACATTGCAACTGCAAACCTTAAACCGAACACGCGCAGCCCTGTCTGCTGAGAGGGCCACCAGACTTTGTTCGGCTTCAGATGGTCGGCCACGATCTGGCCATGATTTTGGGTTTGGGTCCCTCTTTGGGTGTAAGGTTTAGGGTTTAGGATGGTTTAGGGTTTAGGGGGCGGTGCAGAGTCCAGGGTTTAGATTTGGTTTAGGGGTTATCCTAAACTACCACAAGCTGCTTCTTTGCTGTAGGATCTTCTGAAACCATAATATACTATTTGAATTATTTGGGACTCTGCAGACAAAAGCTGTTGTGATCGTTTCATGGATGGGAGCTCTGGGGCGGCCTAGGGCCTAGGTCGGCTCAGGCGTCCAGCTACCTTCTGGACCCCCAAAACCCCCCAAAGGGTCCTAGGTACTTATTTGGGGAATACTGACCCAAACCATCATCGTAACTCCCACCATACAAACCATGCTTGCTACTATGTGGGAGTTTCCGAAAATTCGTGGTGTCTTATTTGGGGTCCTTATAATAGGAATCCTACTATTTAGGGTTCTATATTAGGGTCCCTTGTTTTCGGAAACTCCCATGTAGGTACTAAGGAGCCTCTCTGACCCGAAACCCAATGCCCCAAAACCAGAAATTGCAGCATCGGTGTTGGGCAGGAAAGAAGCAACACAATCTCCTCCCTAAACCCCCAAAAGTAGGTAGAATAATGGCCCAACACCCATGAAAGGCTATTAGTCTACATACTTTTGGGGTCTAGGTAAACCCTATCCGTGTCGAAGAAGCGGACTTTAGGTTTCAGGCTCATCCTTGACCCCAAAAGACGACAGACTCAAAATGATAAACGAAACGAAACCCAGCCCTAACATCGAATATCCCAACTCTGCACCAGATTTCTAGGACAGAACACAGCGAACCAAAATAAAAGGCCAAGAGCCGTGAAGTTCAAGGCTTTACGGTGTGGATGGTCTGCGCTGTGCGTATTGTTGACAAGCTCTTCCTACACGTAAGGCCTCCAGGCTCAACCCGAACCTCAATGACGAATCCTTGCTAACCTCCTCCCAAACCCCCCTAAACCCTAAAATACCCTAAACCCTGAATCCTATAAAGCCTAAACCCCTAAACTTTAAACTCAAAAGCGTAAGCCTGAATGCTCAGCCTAAGCCTTATTACGCACAGGAGCGTATTACACCCTGTACGGGAAAGCAACAAGTGAAATTCGAGTCCTTACGAGGTAAATGGTAATTATAGGCATAATTACATCCATTTACAAGTTAGTTCAATAACTGAAAACAAGGTTTCCCTAGATTACTTATAAGTAAGAACAAACCCTAAACCGCCATCCCCTAACCCACCGGATCAAAAAATGGACCCTCGAGTGCTCGTGTGTGCCCAAAGAGGTCGGGGCCACATTCTGCAGCAAAACAGGGCCGTTCTTTTCGTGTGCCTGCTCTAAATCATCCTGGGTCCATGTGTGCCCACTGCGGTCAAGGCCACATTCTGCAGCAAAACAGGGCCGTTTTGTTCGTCTGGCTGCTCTAAACTTTGCTTTGCCCTCCGGAAATCTGGAATTTAAACTCTGTCCCTCGCAGCCCGGATCAAAAAATGGACCCTCGAGTGCTCGTGTGCGCCCAAAGGGGTCGGGGCCACATTCTGCAGCAAAACAGGGCCGTTCTTTTCGTGTGCCTGCTCTAAACCATCCGGTGTCCATGTGTGCCCACTGCGGTCAAGGCCAATTCTGCAGCAAAACGGGGCCGTTCTTTTCGTGTGGCTGCTCTAAACCGCTTTCCCAAGCTCTAAACTCTGCCCCTCGGAGCCCGGATCAAAAAATGGACCCTCGAGTGCTCGTGTGTGTCGGGGCCACATTCTGCAGCAAAACAGGGATGTTCTTTTCGTGTGCCTGCTCTAAACCATCCGGTGTCCATGTGTGCCCAAGGCAGTCAAGGCCACATTCTGCAGCAAAACAGAGCCGGTTTTTTCGTCTGGCTGCTCTAAACTTTGCTTTGCACCGGGAAATTTGCAAAACTGTGGCTGATTTTGGCTTACCAAATTCTGTTCATGAAACGTGCATTTTAATTAAGGCCAGGTGCCAAGCCTTCCTCTTTCTTTTCGTGTGGCTGCTCTTAACCGCTTTCCCAAGCTCAAACTCGCCCGACGGAAGAAAGTCTGCAGCAAAACAGGACCGTTCTTTTCGTGTGGCTGCTCTAAACTGGGTTCTGAATCTAGGATCGAAAAATGGACCCTCGAGTGCTCGTGTGTGCCCAAAGGCGTCGGGGCCACATTCTGCGGCAAAACAGGGCCGTTCTTTTCGTGTGCTTGCTCTAAAGCTTCCAGGGTCCCTGTATGCCCAAGGCGGCCCAAGCCACATTCTGCAGCAAACAGGGCCGTTCTTTTCGTGTGGCTGCTCTAAACTGGGTTCTGAGTCTTAGGATCGAAAAATGGGCCCTCGAGTGCTCGTGTGTGCCCAAAGGTCGGGGCCACATTCTGCAGCAAAACAGGGCTGTTCTTTTCGTGTGGCTGCTCAAAGCATCCAGGGTCCCTGTGTGCCCAAGGCGGCCCAAGCCACATTCTGCAGCAAAACAGAGCCGTTCTTTTCGTGCGGCTGCTCTAAACTCTGCGTCGCCCTCCATAAACCTGGAAAAACACGGCTGATTTTGCAGTACCAAATTCTGTTCATAAAATGTGCATTTTAGCCTGGACCAGGTGCCAATCTCGAGTGACTGCTCTAAACCCTTCGGGACTCCTTGCTTTCGGTTTCTGAGTCTTAGGATCGAAAAATGGGCCCTGGAGTGCTCGCGTGTGCCTTCAGGGGTCGGGGCCACATTCTGCAGCAAAACAGGGCCGTTCTTTTCGTGTGGCTGCTCTAAAGCTTCCAGGGTCCCTGTGTGCCCAAGGCGGCCCAAGCCACATTCTGCAGCAAACAGGGCCGTTCTTTTCGTGTGGCTGTTCCAGACGTGGCTTTGCTCTCCGGAAATCTGGAAAACTGTGGCTGCTTTTGGCTTACCAAATTCTGTTCATAAAATATGCATTTTAATTATGGCCAAGTGCCAGGAACTGAGCGGCTGAGTTATGCAGTTTTGCGACTTGCAGTCGCCTTCGCCAGGCGAAGCTCTTTGAATGTATAAGCAGTGAGCGTCATGATTTGCATCTCGTCTCCGCCGGGCCTCCATCATGAGCAAGAGCTGATGTTCTCAACAAAATAAGCCTCCCTTCGCTCCATTTTGATTCGACGGCAGCAACCTCTAGAGTTGTCACAGGCGAGGAAAGACTGCGAACTTGCCTGTAGCTGCATGAAAATCTTCCGTTGTTTTGGACGCTTGAGGACTTAAGCTGAGGACAAACGCTCTGGGTGGGTTGTGGTGGGATATATGTCGGGGTCCACGGACGTGACGAACTCCCTTATGCAAAAAAATCTCCGACTTCCGTCGCACATACTTTTTACCGCAACAGTTTGGTCGACACACCCTAAACCCTAAACCCCCAAACCCTAAACTCCGGGGCCCCCAGCCACGTAGTGCAGGATCGACTTCGAGGCCCTTGCTTGGTCCTGCGAGGCTTCTCAAATCATGCTCAGGTTGTACTTCGTTTTGAAATTTAGGGGTTTGGGGTATATACGGTTTAGGGTTTAGGGGTGGGGTTGGTAATTTTTTGGGTGGAGAGAATTCGTTGTCGTAGGGTTTTATGAGTTCAGGGTGTAGCCTGACGGAAGAATAGAGAGCAAGGCGTAAGGGAGAGCATTACGTCATTACGGTGCAAACAATAACACGTTCTGCACATGGCAGGCGCATCTCTGGATCTGAAAAATTTGGTTACTGGCCTGAACTGGAAAGCCTTTTCGCAAAAAAATTGACCCAAAGAGTCCATATATACTACCATTATGGAATTAGGTCCCAAACGACCATCCCTATTATGGTTTTGGGGACCTAATTCCATAATGGTAGTATATATGGACCCTCTGGGTGAGAGTTCCTACACCCTAAGCTTCAAGCTTCAGGTTTGGCAGCACTTTGAATTCTCCGAGGACTCGCCATCCTTTGCAGAGCTGAAGTACATATGGCTTAGTGGGCCTTGAACTAATACAGCATTATGATATGAACGGACTTGGAATCAGCACTTGACATACAGGATTCGCAAAGCCCAAGCAAACCCTTGAAACGTGCCAGAGGTACCGAGGGCAAGTTTGTGTAAGGATACCCATTGCATGCCTACTTGGAGGTTCATGTGTAGTTATAAGTAGAGCTATAAGTGCCCTAATATGGGGTATAAATTATATAGTTACCCTACTTATGACCCCACCTATAACTACCCATGTACTCGGGTAGCAATTCGGATCCGAGGTTGAGGGCTGCTGACTTCCTAGGTCTATACTATAGGGGCCTAGGGTTCCTTTAAAGGGTTCTTAAAAAGGGCTATTATAAGGATGCTTTGTAGGGGCCTAAATAATTACCAATACGATTTTGGGGGTTCCTTAATATAACTATAGTATAATGGGACCCAAAACCCTATTCTGACTATGGCCAATATTTATGTAACGCAAGGAGGCCGCCAGCAAAGAAACACCGACACCTGCTTGAACTTCTGCAGCTTGGTGATCAGCTTCGCATCGAAGTCGGCGGCCTGTGATTACCCATAGGCTTCTTAGTAGTTCCTTTTTGGGATTACCTAAATATGAGCCCCCAAAATAGGAATTACTATGGAGCCTCTAGGTAGTCCCCAAATCCTAGACAGCAGAGCCTAAACATCAAAGGCTTACCGTTTAGGGTTCAATTCCGCATAACAAGGAACCCTGAGGAATAATGAGTATTCGCGACCTGTTACTGCGTTTACGTGAGAATGTCCTTTTGATTTTGAGATATCCTGTGTCGCTATTGCATATAGGTTGCGATGACTGGGCTACACAGGGTCTAATGTAGGGGCCTTAATAATTAGAGTAGGGTTTGGGGGTATAGTATACTATAATTATTCTAAGGATAATTATTAAGGCCCCTATAGTGGGTCGATGTGATTCTGGGACCAATATAGGAGCCTTAAGAACCAGACACTTCCGGGCCGCACAGCCCCGCGTGCTTTTGCCTTAAGAATTCGAAGAAGGCTCCTGGATCATAACCTGACCCAAAAATCCTATTAACATTCTCTACATTACGTACTAAACCCTAAACACGTGAGGCCCCGACATCATGCAAACTTCACGAGCCAGGGGTTTGAGAGTACACGCTGTGCTCCAGCCTACTTTGGAACAGCGGAGATGACGTAGGGCCTGGGGCTTTTCGGGCCTGGTGATCATTTGGTAAGAATCTGTATCGATGAGGGTCTGAGGGTTAGCTCTCCGCACCCGATGCCACAGCCCAACCCATCTCTACATGTTAGGCAACCACCCTTCACCACACCCTATAGTAAAACTGCTCGCAATCTGACATGAAATTATCAAACACCGGAGCCGAACCGAAACCCCTGATCACCTAACCCGAGACCAAAGCCCGAACCTGAGACTAAACCTGCACGGCAGTGCGCCTCGTCCGTCACTTTTGTTAAGCCTCTGTATCTGTCCCCGACACTGGCGCGAAGATCGGAGGTTGATGGTTGTTTGAGGTCCAATGTTTATGTAGGTCTTCAGGAGTAAGCGAGAAGGACCAATGTACAGTCGATACTTTCGATTTGGACTGCAGCCTTAGAGCATGAGCGGACCTCTAGAGCTTCGATCCCAGTGCGGCTTCAATGGAGATTTTCTCTGTTGCCGTGAAGAAGTAGTGACTAAGTAGTGCTTGCGTACGTACGTGGGTCGGAGCTGTAGCTCTCGGTAAGTTGAGGGAACAGCATTGGGTTTCAGGCCGTGGCCTCAGAATGACAGAATGAAAAGTGACTCAAATGCGAATCACAGTTGTTCAATGGGACACTCCCAGTTCCATCACCGATGTAAATACCAGATATCGCCCCCACTTGTGAATTGCGACATCCAACCGGCTTTGCAGAAGACGAAGCATATGTAGATAAGTAACGACGACAACGATGGAGGTAATGATGAATATGGGAATGATGATGATGATGAGGATGATGACAACCACGATATCACGGTTAAAACTATGAGGATGTCACTGAGTACCGCGATTAACTTTGTATATTTTTGTCGGCATGACGGCAGCCGGCAGTGAGAATAGTACTGCTCAGGATGAGAATTCGGTGGCATTCGTCACGTTCAACTGTAGTGACAACCATAGGCGTGGTCGCACCACACATCCAATAGCTCAGTACCACAATCAGGGATCGGGAATGCAAAAACCCACCACCTTCAGCTGCAAAACCTCCTAAGATCCCCGAGCACCCCCTTAGACGAAAAACAGTAGTTTATGCGCAACCCCAAGCTCCACGCAGAATCCTGAAGTACTGAAGCCCTCCCCAACAGCTCAGCTCAACCCACTTCACTGCAATATTTAACCGGCCCCTGAATAGGCGCAAAGCCACTAAGCCCAGACACACTGGACACTTTACGCAAGCCGGAAATGCCCAGAACCCTAAAACCTTGCAGCCCTACAGTCTAATGAGCGTTGGGGGCTTCAAGGGTTTTTGGGTTCAGGGTTTAGGGTTTAGGGTTTATAACCCTAAGGGTCCAAGTACCCAATTATCATATACTCTCAAAAATAGTAGCCTACATAACTATTATCCCAAACCCGAGTACCTAAGTGTGATGCGATAGCTCTGACATGCGGAAAAGGAAGGGATGCCCCCTAAACCCTATGCACCTGGTTCAACACATGTCAGCTTCGCTGGTAGCTCGGGCATGCCTGTGTTTTCGCCTGCAAAAGGGTGCAGGGCATGTCGTAGGCTCGTCGGCCAAAGGGATTCCTAATTCCTGAACCCTAAACCCTAAATCCTGACCCCTAAACCCTAAATCCTGAACCCTAAATCCCTAAATCCTGAATCCTAAACCCTCAAACCCTAAATCCTGAACCCTAAACCCTCCACCCTTCCCTTGGGCCCAAGAGTTTTGGAGACCAGGACTTTCATGGGTTTGGTGATTGTTGGGGTGTAGTGTTCATGTCTTCTAGAAGGGTATGCCCATACAGCTCAATAGTTGTATGCGTTACCGAAGGAATATATATATATATACACATACATGCCATATGTTTTTGTATAATAGGAGCCTCAAGTGTCATCGAACCAACAAGTCAACGGATATTCCTGGTTTGAAGAGGCAGGGCCTTCTAGGGAGTTACATGGTGCTACATGTGCAACGAACCCGCACTCAGGATCGGTTAGCGGCTGCGGCAAGCGTGATGCTTCAAGGCAAAACGCTGGCATTGGGCGTATAAGGGCTTGGGGACTGTTCATGCCTCTTTTCTTAGAGTTATTTCGCAAGCCCTGGCCTCTTTCTCCTTGTCTTGTTCCCATTTTTCCATGCCGTCTTTGATGCTCTGGATGGCCTTGTCCATTTCCTCTTCGAGGGGAAACGAAAGGCTTCACCGGTTGGGAGTCTTAGCGCCCTTAAACCTCACACAAACAATACATTATAACTTCAACGGTCGAAGACAGTACTATAGGGGCTTAAATAATTACCGATACTATTTTGGCGGTTCCTTAAAATGATTATACTACAACTCAAATACCCCGAAACGCTATTCTGATTATTAAGGCCCCTATAGTACGGGGCAGCTTCCATCCAAGTCCAACGGACAAGTTCCGCCAGACCTGTCTAACCTCTACATCCTCAGGCTCAACCCAAGGAGCTTCTCCGGAATACATGTAGCGGTTTAGGATTTAGGGTTTAGGATTTCGGGTTTAGGGCTTAGGGTTCGAAAATCAATTCTCTTTACTTCACCACCTCTCGCACACTAATTCCTCAGGAAACCCTGATAGACTACACATTAATTCTTGAACAGTCGGCCTAATTCTTGCGTACATGATCATACCCGGCTGTTAAGGGTTGTACGGCCACCAGCAGTTTGGTTTCTGAATGAAGGAAATATCTACCTAGAGGCTCTAAAGTAGTTCCTTTTTGGGGTTCATATGTAGAATCCTATAAGGTAATCCCAAAAAGGAACTACTATGGAGCCTATGGGTAGGGTCACAGCTTTGAATTGCGCGCTTCTCAACTCAGCAGACCCAAAGGCCGAACTGGGTCCCAGAAATCAGGATGCTGATATGGGGGTTTCCGAAAATAGGGGTACCTTATTTGTGGGTCCTTATAATAAGGATCCTACTATTTAGGGTGCTATATTAGGGTCCCCTATTTTCGGAAACCCCCAATATTCATGGGCTCAAGTTTACGATGCAGTCAGATCTAAGACACGCAATGAAGAATGCATCCCCAACATTGACTAAGTAACAGCGACTCAGGCATGGCAGGACCTCCAGTACCTGGCGACGACATTACTACAACTACAAGACGGTTCGTCTGCACCCCCCTCCTCACAACAAGAGTAGCTCATGCCCTACTAGTATTCATTCAGAGTGGCAAACCATGGGCCCCAACGCTTTTGAGCCAAAACCTTGTACATCAAAGTGCCACAGCCCAACCCTACATCGGGTCAATAATTACCTAAGCCCTCATGTCATTAGTAGAAAAAGACCCTTACAACAACCTTGATTATGGTAGCTCGCGGCAAACCTTACTCTCCGTCACTTAAACCTCTATTCGGGCTCTTTGTCAGTCCCAAACCCCAAAACCCACGACCCTAAGCTTCTTCTTCACTTCCATGCTGAGGTGCAATTGTCCATGTGTAGGATAAGATGGCCAGAAGCTCCGAAAAGCTACTGCAAGGCTGGCCAGACCCTCAACGCTAAATCCTGAATCCCAAACCGCAAACCCTCAACCTATTAGGGCTCCTTTTCCGTCCAGAGGGTTCGGCGGATATCGAGGTTCAGCAGCTCTTGCTGCCGGCGCTCTTTCACCGTGCTTTCTGGCAAGCGCTTCCGGGTTGAAGGGTTTGATAAGGTGGTTTAGGGTTTAGGGGTTTAGGGTTTAGGGTTCAAGGGTTTAGGGCCGTGACAATCTGGATGCTTCGTTTCTTGCTGGTTTTGTCTTCGTGGGGGATCTACGGTTTTGCTCGCAGTCCGGCACCCTAACAGGCGTAACATCATACGTGGCCCTCAGCAACTAGAACGAGGCTTTATAGGGTTTGCGGATGAAGGCGTTATGGGTGTTTTTGTAGGGGCTGAATCGAAACAGGTTTACATGAGAAGGGGTACAAGGGTATAACAGATCATACTAGTAGCATGTATTCCTTTCTCGCATTATGTCGTAATACCCGTCTCGACAACAGATCTGTCGATTTAGCACACCAAAGTCTTAAAGTTTCAGTTTGCCGCAATTGCACAACACTTCTCTTCACCACTACAACTGTGCCAGAGATGATGAGACTAAGGTCTGCGAGGCGCACTACCTACTGTCATGACATCTCTTTCTCTGACCAGACGCTACTGAACGGGGCTTAGCTACTTAGTTTTTGGGTCTGAAGGTCTTCGGTTTCGGTTTCAAAGTTTGTGGAATGAGCCCTCAATCTACCTTAACCTACCAAACCCCACTTTTTTGTAGGGTCCCTACAAAACTCCATATTAGGGTTCATAATAAGAACCTACAAAAAAAGTAGGGTTTGGTAGGCTGAGGTAGAATTATTGGTTACCATCATGAACCTATAACCTACCGTAAAGGCTCCTGGGCTTCTCGGGGTATTTAGTCCAAAGACACCGTTGATGTGTGCCCTTTATTTTAGCCTCAGCGATAGCATGAAGTCATCCCTGAACCCTAGTCATCCCTGACCCGAAGTCTTGAATACAGTGTTTCCAGAACTGCTGCCTAAGGAAACTGAGAGAGAAGATCTCGTGGGTTTGTCCTACTAGTTAGAGTCCATGGTAAGGACTTCTGCGTCTCTGAGACTACCATGAAGGATCAGGTACGTCTGGAAAGAATTAGCAGGGATTTGTGGAGCACCTTTTTTCAGGCCTTGGGCTGCTAAGCTTCAGGTGTTTGGCGTGGAATCCTTTTCCCCACCCGGAACGGCGCAAGAACGAACTCACTCCGAGCCTCAATATTAAAAAAGAAACTCCTCTTGCTGCTTTGTATCGGGGGACTGCGGAGAAAAATGCCGTTAAACGATGGATTACTGGGCAATGAATTAGACCTGAAACCCCGCAACCTAAGCTGCAATGGCTCGGGAAAGAGCGGCGGAAGGGAGCTGCACAACTGCCAGCGCTCGTGACCCTGCACAGCCTACAGAGTGCCTGAACCCAAGAACCCCCTAACGCCTGAATTCTGCACCGATTTCCTGAAATCCGAAACTTCAACCTTGAATACAATATCTATATATACATATATATATATATATATATATATGTATATATTCTTTTCTGTTCAAGGAATGATTTCTCTCTCTCTCTATATATATATATATATAAGCTCTGCGCCCGGAACCTAAGGCATTCAAACTGTAAGCTGCCACATCGGCGCCTGCGAAAGTCTCCTTCATGGCTTCCCCGAGGCCCTCCCTCAGCGGCAATGAAGGTGCCACGTTGGATTAAAATAAATAACAGCTCAAAACCCTAAACCTAAATCGTAACTACCGAACTGCACAGGTTTGGGTGTTTTTCGGAGGGATTTCGCAATGCTTGTTTAAGGCGTTATGGAGCTGAATATGGTATCTGTTTAATGCTTCCGTTTTCGGTGGGGTCCTACGGGCCCAATACACCTAAACCCTGAACCCGGAACCCAATACAAGTATGGACATTACCCATACCTAAAGCCTCAAAAGTAGGTAGAATAATGGCCCAACACCCATAAAAGGCTATTATTCTACATACTTTTGGGGTCTAGGTAGGCCCCAAAGCAGTTCCTTTTTGGGATTACCTTATAGAACTCTAAACCCAGAGCCGTACGGGTGGAGGCCAGGCTTGAAGTTTGCCGACCTGAAGAACGTGGAGGCCTGCGATAATGAGACCAGAGGAGTGTTATGGTGGGCAGCTTAAGAAACCAAGGAACGGTATCAGCAACTTGTTTCGAAACCTGCTGAAACTTAGCAAGGATTCGGGTCTCTCTACGTGTGAGTTGCTTGAACGAATATTCGATGTCTCCACCAAAGTCAGGCCCACTTCAAAACAAAAGTCTTTATCAAGAACCTCATAGTGGCCACCATAACGTTTACACAGGTCCAGAAATACTACCATTTCTGGAATTAGGTCCCAAAAGGCCATCCTTATTATGCCTTTGGGGGACCTAATTCCCAAACAGTAGCATGCATGGACCCTCTTGATTAGCTAATCAAGTCCGGATCATCTTCCTCCGTCCCGGGGGCTAAACCCGAAACCCTAAACCCAAAAGACCATCCTTCTCATTATGCTTTTGAGCCTATTCAAGCCCGGATCGTGGTCCTCCGTCCCGGGGGCCAGGCATATGATCCCTTTTGAAGGCCTCCAGCTTCTCCAGCTGTTTCTGGAAGCGGCTCGGTGGTTCATGGCTGAGGGTTCAGGGTGCTGTTTCTCGAAGCAGCTTTGGGTGGAGGGCAGGGCCCCGGGGTGGAACCGGGGATCCCTAAAGCCCCGAAATCTCTAACCTCTACTCTACACCCCGGAACCCTAACCCAACAAGCTCTACAGTCCACACCCCGGAGCCCGCAGCAAAATGAAACAGGAGCCAAAAAACCGACCCCAACCCACAAACAAAACAAAAGTCTTCACCCTGCCTCTCCCCGCCGAAAGTCCCCGAGATCTGCATCCGAAAGGGGGATATGAAAACCAAGTATGCCACACCTATAAGTTAGTTTAGGGTCCACGGAAGAGTAGCAGAACGGCTCGACATGTTGGGAAGGGGTCGAACTCAAACCTGGGCTGTCGAACAACAAAGAACGGGAGTGCGTCCGAGCCTAAACATCGTACGACTAGGCTTTCGGGTTAAGCGCTTGAGGTTTTGGGTTTGGGGGTTTTAGGGGTTTAGTGTTTAGGGGTGACCTCCCTGAGAACACAGCGTGCTCTTGAGCAGCGCACGTTGCAGGCAAGGCCAGAAGCCACGGCATTGAGCATGCATGGAAACGACCCTAAACCCTAAACCCCAAACCGCGCAATTCGATTGTCCTGGCGCCTGTGACAAATATAGGGTCGCTAGGGGCCATCATGCAGCATCCGCCGAAGATATGTTGCAAAAAGAACAGAAGCCACCCATGTACAGGGTAGGGCCCTGTCCGCAAGGCCCGGAAGACACTCTCATCCCTGCCGCTAGTTTGAATGTATCGAATGACAACCGGCTAGTCGCCAAATCACTCTTTTGGAGAGGATCTCTTGAAACTGGTGGCCATCCATACACAAGGAGTGGAAGTGCTGTAGAACATGCCACTGACAAAAACGGAGTTTAGAACAACAGCCAGGCTGAGAGCAGCAACATCAGTGCTAGCAGCTAGCACGGTTGAAAGTATATCCGACATCAGTTGAAAGCCTAAACTCACTAAACCAACCCACAAAACACAATAAACCAAACACACACACACACACACACAAAACCCAAAGAACCCGGTAGGACCTGCAAGCCCTATAAACCCAATGAGCCCCAATAACCCCCTACAAGCCCTTTTCATGGCACACTCTCGCTCCTGCAGGCCGGGTTCATTGTGCTTTCCGTGGATGCAGTGGCGGTCCATTCGCCTGGCAGGACGGAAGAAGAGCCTAAACCCTACTCCTACACCCCTGAACCCCAAACCCCAAACCCTAAAACCCTAAAACCCTAAACCCTAAACCCAACACCCTAAAACCCTAAACCCTAAAGCCCTAAAACCCTAAACCCTAACACCCTAAAGCCCTAAACCCTAAACCAGTCTTAGGCGTTTACATGGTTTTAGTGGGCGGTTATCGCTTGAACTCGACCTCGCCCTGGGGCTGCTGGGAGAACCCCAAAGCTCTAAGAAAAGCCGGATATATATATATATAGGGTTTAATAGGGTTGAGGGGTTTAGGGTTTATGGGTTTGTAATACTAGGGGTTTAGGGGACACGGTTTTAGGGTTTAGGGTTTAGGGTGGTTGAGGGTTTAGCTTTCTGGATCACAGAGCCTCTTTACCATCCAAAAGACTTCTAGATCCTGGGAAGTCTCTACTTTGAGTGATAATGGCCAGGCAATTTTAGTCAGTATCCAACTGGCTATGTGGGTCGCAGACTCTGTCGCCCGATTAGCCTAAACCCCTATACATCCCCAAACCCTAGACTCCTTAAGCCTAAACCTAATTTCTAAACTCTAAACCCCAAACCCGTACCGAACCCTGATCTCTAAAGAGCCCAGGTTCAGTCGCCGAAGCCTTCAACCTCAAACAACATGGGGCCCTTGATGATTGGAATGGGGATTTGGGGTATACTATGCCGTGATTATACAGGAGCTATAACTTAAGCGCATACTATTCGGATCTATCAATTATTGGCCTAGTGTCAGTGATTCCGACCCCTATAGTAGGCTGTTGGGGTTTGTGTTACGGGGCTGAAGGCCTAGGATTGAGGCCCCCAACCCCCGGACATCTCAAACATATTCAAAAAATTGCGACCGAGACAAATCCGAACGGTTGCATTGGGGGCATTAGATGTTTTGGAGTAAGGGCTAGTGAGGTTAAGTTCTGGCGCTTGACTCGCAAGGTGCTATCACCCAAAGGGTCGATACTGAGTTTGCCTCAGCGAAAATCATAGCAGCCATAGCAACTGATTAGGCCCCCGAAACGGAAGAACACCTAGACCTCAACCACGCGCCCTGGACCACTCTGAGTCCCATACCCTGGAACCTGCCGCAGCAACCCTGTTTAAAACATGCCACGGGTGACATGCCGAAGAATTTCGCCAGCATCTCGGCCGTCCGTTCGGGGTTTGAAAGCTCGACGGGAAAGTTGAGGCTTCTTTAATCTTTCGGGTTCAGGGTGCACGGCTTCGGGCATAGGATTTGTAGTGCAGTGCCATCTACAACCCGGCACATCCCTTGAAAGAATTGTGTCCACGTACACCCTGAACCACTTTGAACCCTAAACGCTGTCAAGTTCTAGTTGGTTTTACGAGTAATTAACCTAATTTGAGCTCAGTGTAATTAACCCCACTCACAGTCCAATTAAGTCCTGCCCACAGTCTACTTTCTAAATCTTCCAAGTATATACCCCTAAGTCCTAAACTTCGAACCCCAACCCTGAATGCTTAACCCCGCCCCCACCTAGATGCTGAACCCTTTGTCCTCCTCCTAAAGCCTCTACCGCTCGACACAAAATCCTCCCAAAACCCAAACATAGGGGCCTTGTAATTCAGGCGAGCCCGCTATATTGGACCTTGAACTTTCTTGTGAGCCCCCCGGGTACGTAAAACCTAAACTCTCAACTGTAGACCCTAATGCCTTAATCCTATATTGGACCCTGATCTTTCTGTAACACTAAGGCCGCTAAGGGTCCATGTGCTTCTGAAGCATATCCCTTGACCTCAAAGTACCTGTATGAAGCGGAGATGCCACGAATTTATTTGGACGGTGCAGAAATTCACCCGTGCAGTGAAATCACCGTGCAGGGCAGGCAGTTGATGCTTATGTGAACCTGGTTCGGTATTCGTGCTCTTCATTTCAGCTCCGATTGGCGCTTTCTGCGGCCATCTGCTGCCTTGGACGGGGTTTGGCGTGGACGCACTGGCATATCTGCCATGTGCAGGTTATTGCAGCCATCCCAGCTCCCATGCCAGACCCTAGAAGGAAAATGTAGGTGCTATATGAGTGCATGCACCGTTCGGAAACCCCCTAAACCCTAAACCCTAAACCCAGATTTCGAAGCCCCTGTCCCTGAACCCGTCAGCCCTGATCTGGGTTCCGCTCTGCACGTCGGTCTAAGTGACGGATCAACCTCACAGACCGGCTCTTCGGATTTCTTAGGGGCTCCCGTGGCTTTCCTTAGAAATTCTTGCGGTTCCGACGGGTGGTTTCTAGGGTTCCTTCGGATTGCTTGGGTTTTAGGGTTTAGGGTTTAGGGTCTAGGGATTGTCTGAAGATATACCGTAAACTCCTGAAAAGGTCAGGCTTTTGGGCTAGAGCTAGGGTCTAGGATCCACGGTTTCGGCTTCGGGCGATTCAGGGATCGTGTTTAGGGTGCCGCCAGGAGTACGGGTGTGAGATACCTGATCACTAGGCAGTTCGGTTCCAGAGCACCTGACCCATTGATCCGAAGCGCTTAGTAGGCATTGGCTCCGTCAAGCTCGCAGCCACTCCACCTGTGTGCATGTTGTGCATCGCTCCACCAGCCTCTCCGGTACACGACGTGAAGCACTGCGCCAGACATCAGGGTCATCCTGAAGCAATGTATGAAGTGCAGGACCACCTGCATCCGAACTTTGGCCAGCAATGCTCCAGGAAGATCCATGGGTATGCTGGTTGGAGCTTATCTCGTTCGAAACGCTCAGTCACGCTGCTAAGGCTACTATAGTAGTTATGTAAGTATAGCTACCATGATAGAACCCCCTAGTCCTGGCGACCGTCAGGTTGAGAAGTTTACAGCGCAACGTCGCATGTCCGATGCACTCGGTGTTTGGGGTCACATATAATTAACCCTGGGCATCAAAATAGCCCAAAAGCCTTATATAGTATGGTCTTTGGGCCCAAACGCCTTAATATATGAGTCCTTAGATCCCGAGGGTAAGCTGGGAAGTCTCGGCAACGCTAACAAACGCAAAACACACAGACACACAAACGGACAGATACCCCCCCGCACTACCCTAGCCCTAGCATCCCGAACTGTAAACTCCCAAAGCTATAGAGCCTTATACACCCTACACTGCAAGAGCTCCCTACAAGCCCAACGCTCCAGAGCCGCTGTAAGCCACAAAACCAGGTAACCCCAAACCCCATACATCCTACACCCTAAACCCTAAATAAACCCTATAACTCGAAACCCTATACATCCTACACCCTAACTAACCTGCACAGTAATTAGGCATTGCCAGGGCCCGGTCTTTTTCTTGTTCATCTCACTGCTTCCTGCCGTGACGTCCTGCCACCGGAAGCACTACAGAGGATTTAGGGTTGATCTAGGGTTTAAGGTTTTCAGGTTTCGGATTTCAGGATCATGGAACTTCAGCTGCAACCCTGACCGAAGCCCCCCAACTCCCCTGCAAAGCAGGGTTACCTGGTTTTATGTTCTTTTTGGGTTTGCAGCCTGAGTGTGTGTTAAGGATTCAGGGCTACAGGACTGTTAGGATCCTATAATAGAGATTTTGGTTAACCAAAAAAAGGAACTAGAATGGAGACTATAGGTAGACCCTGAACCACAAGATGACGGAGTGCAGTAGAAGGCAGCTGGACAGATCTAAGGCGCTGCCGCGCAAGGCTTTCTAGGAATGAGACAGAGCTTGGGTCTGCACAAAATAGCAACCTTTCTACATACATACCTACATACATACGTGCGTTACACTCTTAATGCATCTATACACACATACACACGGACAGAGCGTCTTTGAATGGTCTTTCCGGGTAAGGCATTTCGGGTCATTGGGCCTGCAGTTGGGTCTTCAGGAGGTGGGGGTGCCTATACTTCTACAACCACCTCAGCAAGCAGAAGCCGCGAGGTCCTTGACGGCCTCCATCATCTCGTCATCCTCTTTGACTTCTTCGTCGGTAGGATAGCGGATCTAAGCAACAGGCAGCTTGAATTTCAAAAGTTTGCTGCAAATTTCAGAATCAAGCATTGGTGGGGATGGGTTGGTCTACCAGTTCGGCAACAGGTGGCTCTTCTATGTATGTCTTTCTTGCTTCCTGACAAAGTCACGTAGAATCCTGGAGCCAACAGAAACCCGGCAGCCCCTGCAGCTTGAAGCTCAGGTACCTGATGTGCTGTGCATGTAGGGGCCTTGATAATTAGAAGAGGGTTTTTGGGGGGGCTCCTTATTATTATAGTATTTCTCTTATACCAAAACCTATTCTAATTAAGGCCCCTATATTACGTGGCTTTAATACAGCTACTGTCTCCCGATACATCCTCGAAAACGTGACCAATTGTGCAAATGACTGCGGCCGAATCGCACAAAACTCAAACCCACACGGCCGGAGTAATTCCTCCAATCTTGCATAAGTCAATAAACCTGTCGGTGCTGTGATTCGCAATTCCGCTGCAGATCAACTCACTTCACATCCAAGGGGCGCTGATGTCCACAAAGCCCTTGGCATTCATCACGTTTTCCTGCGATAATGCTGCATTGTGTTTTGACTTCGGGTAGATAGACCCAAAAAGGCTGATATTTGAAGCCCCAAATCCTAGACAGCCTGCAATCCTGCAGGTTGGTTTGAAGCCCCAAAGGTACATAAAGCCCGAGACTCCAAGTATCCAGACAAAACTCAGCATCGGGATTCACGATGAAAATACTTGAATGCACCCTAGACCCCAACTCGGACCCCCGCATGACTCTATAAATTGGAGTCACAAGCAAAAGTCAAAGGGCTCTGTCTTCTGACGTTGTGCGAACACATGGTCTCATCCTGAGGCCGTTTTTGTGGCCACCTATAGTCTCCATTGCAGTTCCTTTTTTTGGTTAACCAAATACCCTATTTATAGGATCCTAACCATAAAACTGGTTAACCAAAAAAAGCAACAACAATGGAGACTATAGGCAGATTCGGATCAACTGCTCTGGATTGTGACACACTTCCCTGTGCTGTGGCAAGTTGTTGCGGAACAAGCGCGTTAGATTGTGTATCCTTGCCCCATGCCGGTGGGCAAAGGGGTTCGTATGAAGGAAATGAATCTTTATAGCGTATGCCTGATTAAGGCAACTTGTGGCGTTCTCCAAGGTTGTTGGCCCAGGACCGAAGGAACTTCTCTTGGTTGAAATGCCATCGTCTCTATATCTGTCTACGTACAATATATGAGTTGCGCGAAAAACAATGCCTCTGACTCGCCCGGTTCTATCCCAAACCCTGAACATCCTGAGCCTGTTTCTTAGAGACGCTAGACTGCCTCCTAAGCTGCTTACAGCCTGAACCCTAGTCCCTAAACCCTGAGATAAACCCTAAAGTCTAAACCCGGGTTCAGGGGTTAGCATAAAACTAAAACATGCACCCTAAACCCCCCAAACCCGTAGAGCCACCTGGAAAGGGACAAGTAAAGGAAACCTGCACCCTAAAGCCCTGATCCTAAAGACCCTCCTAGCTGCTCTTGCCTTCGTGATGGGAGGGGCAAACGTCTCCACGATGGACTTCTTCATCCTTTCAACTAGAGTCAGAGTTTAGGGGGGGGCTTAGGATTACGATTTAGGATTTGCATAGGATTTGCAGGTCAACCAGGGTTGGGGTTTTGGGTTCACGGTGTAGGATTTTAGGTTCAAGGTTTGGAGTTGGGGCTCCGTGCTTAAGGTACAGGAGTAGGAGTTCAGGGTTCGGAGTGTAGGCATCGCCGTCTTGGGTGTAGGAGTTCAGGCCTCAGGACATAATTCGGGGTTTAGGACGGGTTTTGGAGTTCAGGGCGTAGTGTGCTGCGCTTCGAGTAGAGAGCTCAGTGTTTAAGATGGAGGTACCCTCGGCAGATTCAGCGCAAACTTGGAAGTTGTTCCTGCACTTCGGTTCACAGCCTCAAGATCTCATGCTCTCTCCCGCCCAAGATATACGGGATGAGTGACCCTAACATGTGCGCCAACAATTTCAGGATCCGGGGTATGGAGGCTCGCGCAAGTCGAAAGGAAGGCCACTTGCAAACCCCTCTTGCCATCCTTGCAACCCGAAACCCTAAACAGAGACCCCAAAACCCAAACCCAAGCCCCCACTTGCAGCAAGGTAGCCTGCCCCAGCAACCCAGCTCCTGAGTGTCGCAGGAGTTGGATGTCAAGAAGCAACTGTCGATCTGGGTTCCTGTAAAGAGCTTCTTTAAGGACGGTATTAACAAGGGCTCCTTTAGGGCTTGAGGCTACTGTCGGGGTTGTATAGGGGCTTGGCTTTAGGGATTCCGAGACTAGGGCAGGGATAATCGATTAATCGGCAGTTTGCTGCTGTCTCTGTTCCATAAATATGAAGCAGCACTGCGCGGTGTAGACCCTCGCTTAAGAGCTGCGGCTCCACATTATCGCGGTTGGAAAAACACACAACAAAGCCCTAAAGGCTAGGGATTCCGACGGAGTGGCGGGTCGTACTGGTAGTAGTAGTAGTAGTCGTCGTCGTAGTAGTAGTAGTATAGTAGCAACAGTAGTAGTAGCAGCAGTAGCAGGCGTATGCGTAGGCGTAGGCGAAGGCGTAGACTTCGGCCTTGGAGTTGGAGTAGGGTAAGGAGCAGCAGCAGAAGTAGTCCAAGCGTCCTTCTTGGACCCCCTGGTTTAAGCCTTATCGGATCCTTATCGCCTGGCAATCAAAAGCCCCTACCACTAAGGGCCCAGCAGTGCCATCGTCGTCTGCTGCCTCTGGGAAGAAAGGTTCGAAGCTCAAAGCGACCCTCGGTCTCATCTCCTAAACACTCAAACCGTAAAAGGTCAATCCTAAAAACCCTAAATCCTGTACTCCCAAACCCAAAATTAAACCCAAACTTCAGACCCGAAACTTCCCTGAATGCAGGCCTTCTCTTGCAACACTGCTGCTTCTCAAAAGGCGAGTCTCCGAGGGACTCAACTTTCAAAAGCGAGTGAGGGGCCTTAACAATCAGAGTAGCTGAACAGAGTTCGTTAAGACAGTTCACTGAAGGGTCGGTTGCTAGAGGCTGCCGGTTCCCAGGTGTAAACTTCGGGGCCTCGGGCCTACAGTGCAAGGAAGCGTCTGAGCGCCCAAAAAACTTGGTGCCCCTCAAGTTTGTAATTTCTTTTCAACTTGTGACAGGGATCAAGGTATGCAGCTTGGTAAAACATATCCCTTGAATGAGTAGTCCGGTTGGACTACTCGACAGCATAGTGCCGGTAGTCACCATGTTTAGCCGGTGAGCGTTGAAAACTGTGATTCCCGACGCCAAAAATCCTCAGACAGGCAAGGCTAAAGGTTGATTTGTTTCATCTTATAAAATTTGCCGGGCCGACACCGACGTGCATCTTCAAGACACACGAACACCTCAGACCCTAACCCCAAGACCCTAAACCCCTCAAGCCCTACAGACCCTGAGACCCAAGGCCCGAACCCTAAGAACTTGTTCTACAGCTTCGCCGCCTGGATTCGATGCAGCTGCTTGTGCATGTCCACGCGCCAGCCTCATCACGAAGTGGATTGTGCTTTTCGATACAGGCCTTGACAATGCAAACAGGGCTTCGGGGCATGTAATATGAGATTATCGTAAAATCACGTACGGACTAATTATACAACATTACTGACCATTCAGGCCTCTATATTTGGGAAAGAAACCCCGGATAGGCGGTCAGGATGTAGATGTCGCTGGAGGATTGCAGCTTCGTGGCTGAAGCATCTGGCTTTCTACAGCCAAAACCCAGCACACACATACACAGAACCCGAAACAGATCTACAGTACTAAACCCCAATCGTAACCCATAAAGCAGCCCTGTAGGAGCCCCATCAAGGAACTCTATTCTGATTATTATAAAGCCTCCTAGTTTAAAGCACCACATGCAGACACAGCGCTCCCAAAGCGGTGGTCTAGAACTTGGATGATAAGGCTTCGTGTAGCCTAAGCACCTAAACCAATACGTGACCCCCGAATATCAAGCCACCAGTTAGGGTGAGGTTTTTAGGGTGCAGGACTTACAGTAGAGCCGGGTTTAGGCTTTGTTTCCCGAAACAGCCACAAAGCCTACTTGCTAAGGGATGGCTGCGAAGAAAGACGTCGGCACGAGTGACGTCAAATATTTTCCATACAGCTAGAAGTCCGACAGCAGTTAAGGCTCCAAAGGCTATCAACCCTAAACCCCTTAACCCCGAAACCCAAAACCCAGAACCCTCAACCCCCTAAAGGACTGTTATAGAGGAGTAGAATAGGGTTCCTTTAGAGGTTTAATTAAGGGTTCCTTTAAAGGGTTTGAATCAAGATTGTAGTAGAAGGGCCTTAAGAACTAGAATAAGGTCTGGGTTTGGGGTATATCATAATTAGTATAGTTGTAGCATGGAGCCGTAAGGAATTATAATTATGCTGGTAAATATTCATTCAAGCTTCTTTAGAAAGTACACTCTAGTACATCATACTGAAACCCTTCCCGTACTCTAAACCCTAAACTCAACGCTGACTTGTGCTACCCAGTGGCTGTTGTAGAAGACAAGTCGACGTTGGTCTGCCTTTCAGGTCCAGTAAAAAGCTGAGGACGCTCCCAACCCTACGGCTCTAAGGACGCAGAATGAAAGGCCCTTAATACTTAGAATAGGGTTCGTTTAAAGGGCTCTGTATAAGGGTTACTTTAAGGGATCTATAAGGGTAGTATAATGTAGGGGCCTTTTTGTGGGTATATCATGCGGAAATTATAATCAGGAACCCCAAAATAGTATTGGTAAGTATTTAGGCCGCTATAATATTTCTGGGTTCTTACAAGTAGGGTTCCAGGTCTCAAGCTCCGTGGACTCATCTTGGGCCAAGCCATGCTTTAGAAGATCGTTGGGGCTACCAAAACCCCCCAAAAGTAGGTAGAATAATGGCCCAACACCCATTAAAAAAGGCTATTATTCTACATACTTTTGGGGTCTAGGTAGGCCCCAAAGTAGTTCCTTTTTGGGATTACCTTATAGAACAATGTAAAAGGCCATTATTCTACATACTTTTGGGGTCTAGGTATACTCGTTGGAGCGCAACCGAAACGAACCATGAGCCGACAGGATCCTGGTGGAGCCACTTACGTGGTGTAAGAAGGATCCCAAAGGCTCCATGTGCCCATATAGTAGGTACTTAGGCCTTAAAGTACCTATATAGGGACCGCTTTAAGGCCTAAGTACCTACTGTATGGGCACATGGAGCCTTTGGGGATGTAAAGACATGCTTGTTGCATGGGAGCATGGGAATTTCTGGGTTTAGGTTTAGGTGGAATTTAGGGGTTCAGGGTGTCTGTCAGTAAGGATTCGTCATCAATGTTGGAGGGAGGGCTTTGAGTTTCGGGTTGAACTGCACATCATTCTGGGTTAAGGGTTTAGGGTTGAACTCCACATCATTCTGGGTTTAGGGTTTAGCGTTCAGGGTTGAGGGTTTAGGGTTAGTTTCGACGATGTTTCAGTCCCGGAACTGACAGCCCAAAACCAAAGCCGCCAATGTTCGCAAATTCGGGCAGTCCAGCAGCTACAGACGATCGCCATGATAAGAACCTCACGAAAGGTCCCCCCTAACTTTGAGATAACACCGGAACCCTAACAGTCGAAAGGCCACCCAATGACCACCTCTCTCTCTCCCGGACAAAGTGATGAGACTTCGTAATACAATAGCAGCTCAGCTGCCAACCCTGAAATCGAAATCCGAACCTCAACCCCCAATTCCTGGACCTAGATGAAACAAACACGCCCTGGAGCCCTGAAGCGTCAAACTTTATTTGTATAATTCGATCCTGAAACCCTCAAACCCCTGAAGTCCAATGAAATGCAAACCCAAAACCGTAATGTAGGAACCTGATTAAGAAACCCTGGGCTAAATAAATAGTAGGATTCATATAAGGAACCCTAATAAAGGCACAAGGTTTCTTAATCAGGTTCCTACATTAAACCTTACTCCCCATGAACCCTAAACGAAATCCAACACCCAACACAATCCGAAGCAGCAGCGGCACCTGGTCTGATCCGAGCACCTCCACATCGGTGTCAGTTCTTCGCAGCGTCTCCTGCGCGCTGTCTTGCGGCCCCTAAACCCTATAAACCCTAAACCCCGATAATGTTTCGCTCTCGGCAGCGGTGATGGAGCTGGAACGGTTTTGGGTTTGGAGGTATACCCCAAGCCCTGAATATCCACACCCTTATAAGCAAAAGAAAAGACGGTTTCATCAGGCTGTTGCGGAGTTTGACTAGAGTAAATGAGAACTCCGGGTGAGGGTGAGCGAACTCATTGCGGCTTAGGCCTCAGATTGCTGCAAGGTTTGATCAGACGTGCAGCATTCATACGACTTTAGGGTGTCACCAAGCTTACGGAGTTCGTCCAATTGCAGGCATATGAGGACTAGAAGTCCGTTCAAACAGCAAATAAATCTACGGTGCTCGAATCATCCACGGGCCAGCAAGTAATTAGTGGGTCAGGGCTCAGTATATTTAATGGATCAGGCGCTTGTAGCTCACGCCTCGGAACAGCAACCCCGCTCTGGCCAAACTGAAACAGCATCCACATCTACCCTTCGAACGTAGATGCTGGCTTTCGACAGCAGTGTGTGAATTCATGCTCAATGTATTCACCTTCAAATCACCGCCAATGCCAAAGCCTTTATAATGCCAGAGCGAATGCCTTCATCAGCTACATGTTCTGGATCTGGCGCCAAAGCCCCACACTCTGAGAGGGCTCAATGAAACACACCCAGAAGCTCTGAACTTCCTCACACCCCAGTAAGCGTATGCATGTGATTTCGTGTAGCGATGTATTTCGGAGTGGGCTAGGGGATGGCATTGCACTGCATTGTGAACTGTGGACTGTGGACTGTCCGGAGATGACCATCGCACCCATTTACTTTTGGGTATTATTCGGCTTGCAGAAAAGAGCGCCATAAACCCAAAGCCCTCAACCAAAGATGGTCCTTACACAACAAGGTGGGCCTTGTCTGGTAACTGCAGCGAGAAGAGATCGGACACCCTGATTGAAGACATGCGGTGGCGTCGGGAGATTTCTGGTCGGCTTGGGAGTTCCACGGCAATGCAGGTTGACGCAAGGCGTAAGGGAGTTGAGCAGTTGGCCTTAGAAGAGTATGCAATCAAAGCCAACTCAACCCTGAACCCTAAATTCCAAAGCTAGGGCAGCTAGGGTGAAGTGAGGAGGCGCGTTTAGTAACAAGCACAGAAACACTACCGAACGGTCATGCACAGTACTCAAGGCAAAGATCGCAATGCCGCCTGGACTTAGAAGGTGCGGTGGTGCTGCCGTGAGATGAGACTTCCCGCAGCCCTAAACCCCCAGACCGTGAACCCTAAGCCCTTATAAAGCCACCCTAAACGCCGAAACCTCAAATCCTAAACCTGAAAACTCCTAAACCTCAAGAACCCTAACCTGACCACAAAAAGTCCTAAACCCTAAACCCCAACACCCTACAGCAAGCTCCTATCGCTTCTGTAGATACGCTAGCAGCCCGAAGCAGTGCTCCTTAGGTGCCGACCCAACCAGCTCCTCGTCCACCTTGGGTGGTGTGAACTCCTGCAGACGGGGTTCCCTTACGGGTTCTTCAAGGCTTCTATAGGACAGTCTAAGAATTTCTTAGAAGGGTTCTAGGGACAGTATAAGGGTTCCTTTAAGGGCTCTATAGGGACAGTATAAGGTTTCCTTTAAGGGTTCTATAAGGGCCGTGTAGGCTTCCGTTAAGGGCTCTATAAGGACAACTCACCCGATGTACCGTGTCGAATGCCTTGCTCATATCGACACTGAGTGTCATGCTGCCCTTTAGTTGAGAAACAAATTCAATTGTTTCAGTGGCAGGTACCTGAGGACCTGCTTAACAGTTTCCCTAAAGGACCTGGCATTCAGCCAGGTTTCCGCCACGCAAAGCGGGAATGCCACGAAGAGACATGTGGGCAGTTGCTTCTGCCGGATGTAGGCAGTGCTCTGACGAAACTGAGCATGAGCTTCACTTTGCTTGTTCGTTTTACATGCCAGCATATGGGACAGGTAGCTTCTTTGCAACAGTGTCAGCAGACTCCCAGGTTTTTGCGTCCCATCTGCAGGAAGTGCTTCCCGGAGACGAAGTGACGAGATTCAGTGGATGGGAGTAGTCTGCGGGTTTCTTCAAGGGTTCCTCAGCAGTACCGTTGGGGTTCAATCAGGGACCCCACGAAGAGCGATGGCATGTCTGTGTCAAACGAGCAAGCCAACCTTTGGGCACCAGTTACCTAATATAGTAGGTTACTAAATAACCATACGATATGTAGCCCAGTAGTCAATTATCAAGCTAGCCGGAGCCCTGGGGCAATCTATGAATTTCTGAAGTTTCTCACCCCGCCACCCCCGCCACCCCATCCGAGCATTCTTCTGGTTGTTGGTTTCCGCGTCTTCACGACAGCACGATTGTGGGTACTGCAGTCTAGGGGCTTCGGGGCTGACTCACGTTCCGGGCTTCAGGACTAGGGCACAAGCCCTATACCCTGAACCCTAAACCATCCCAAACCCTTAAACCCCGAAGCCCTAAACCCTAGTATCGAAGGTGCGGCCATGAAGGGACACCGCCATGATGCGACAAGCACCGCTGCAATTCTGGCTCTGAATGCAAAGCTTCTACGGCAGACGAAGGCTTAAACCCGAAGGCAGAGGCCTGAATTGTTGGTCAGCATCTACGCTTGGAGTCCCAATTTAATTCAAGCGTAGTCTATACTTGTTCAGGCCCATATATGAAGAGCTGTAAGACCCCTGTCAAGCCCCATAAAACCAAAGCCCTAGAACCCGGCAGCACATATGCCCTAAACCCTCAATATATAGGGGTCATATTCAGGCCTATGAACCACCCAGCTGTTACAGGGTGGGGGCAGTACCCAAGGAATCAGTGTTTCGAGCTGAAGGCTCAAATCTTTCATGCACGGTGAAACACCAGGTTACCAGGGTTGTAGGGTGCAGTGTTCTACAAGGGTTCAGAAGGTTTGCGGCTTAGAGTTTAGGATTAGGGTGCCCGGGAAACCCTGAACCCTAAACTCTGAACCCTTAGCACTTAATCAAGCTTGTCTACCTCCCCGCCCCATTCCCTGAAGCCTTAAAGCCCTAAACTCTAAATTCCACTCTTGCCTGGTTCTCCTTGTTCTCCTGCACAAGATCGGCTTCAAGTCTGGGGCTGGCAGGGCCCTTCCATTAAAAGAATCTTTGGACAACCCAAAGGTAGTGCTAATGTAGGGGCCTTAATATTTCTAAATGGGGTTTGGGGGTATATTATACCATAATTATAAGGAACCGTCTAATTATTCAGGCCCTTGCATTGCCTTCAAGCGCGGGCGCGGGCCACCTTGAACTACAGGATCGTTAAGTTCCAGCGACCGTCGCAGGAATGACTAAGTTTGGACAGCTTGCTTGCAGCCCATCCCATGGGCAGAAGAATTGCAGGTTTCTGCTTGAAGCAAATGGGGCTGTCTTCAAGTTTAGGGTTTATAGGTTTCAGAGTTATATAAGAGCACAGATTCTTTGACAGATGAAGCAACCTTGCGGCCTTCCTGTCGTTCTAGGTATGCATCTTGTCGTGGACACAAGAACAGGGCTGGGATGCCCAAGCCCGCAAGCAACTCGAGGAAGGGCTCACAGTACATCTCAAACCCTCAGCCAAAACAACTTCCGTATTGTATACCGCAGGGCTGAACTGGCTCCCGCTTCTGCTTGACATGTTTGTTGGAAAAGACCCTAGACTGCGATGGTACAGTCGCACAAAATACTCTAAAGCACGAACCCTGCCCTAAACCCCAAAGCCCTGGATCGCCGGCTGCGAAGTTCACCCTTCTAACAATGCCTTTCCGTCCCTCCGAAACAGAAGATGAGAAACTTACATATACAGACTTATACAGGTTTCGCAAGGCGCCAACCCTAAACCCTAAACTAAGCCCGAAACCCGAGACCCGAAACCCGAAGCCCTGAACCCTGCGTAGCGGCTCGAGGGTTCATGCACTCTGCATTGAACAGCTTAGGGCATTTCATGACCCTGTCGGACAGATATGAGAGTTTCCGAAAATAGGGGGACCTTATTTGGGGGTCCTTATAAGGCGCTTGATATGGAGCTCTGAATAGTACCAGTCGTAGGTCCTGATAATCTCTATCTGGTTGCGTCAGACGAAGCCCCCAAAACAGTCTATTTGTTGTTCACGCCAAATCTCACCTCTATAAACCATCGTGGTAGGGAAGAACCTTCCGATCCTCTCCCAAGAGCTGACATGAAATACCATTACGGTTACGATACTGCGCGGAATGGGTTTGCGTTTTTTTGTGTTATCGAGTTCTAAAGGATTCATTTTTCATGACTAGAATGGGGGCTCTAGGTGCGCATTGTGTAATCATTCTGGAGGGGCGCTAGCTAATGCTTGGAAAAGTATCTTGGATAAGTCCCACAAGTGTATAGAGGACATAAGGGAAGCATGTCACCAATTACTCGATCCCGCATAGAACTACGGTGCCATGTAGATCGCGAACACCCGATAGCGTTCCAAAGAAGATGAGAAAGGAACCATAAACAATAACAAGCTTCCTACCTGTCCTCCCTGCTGTCCTACTTTGTGTGGATAGAGAACGTGCCTAAAAGGGGGCGACTCCAAAACCAGATTTTGTCCGTATGTCTGCTGAGACGCCTCTATACCGAACGGAACCCGCAGCACTAAAGCTCGCATCTCGTGTTAACCCGAAACCCGAAACCCTGCGTCTTCATCCCAACCTTCCCCGCCCCCTTCCCTCTCAGAAAGTCTCTGCCTGCATCTTCTTTTTGTCAGCCTCTGAGTTTTGTTGTGCTTGGGGTTTAGGACTAAGGCTTTAGGGTTTAGGATTTAATGGTTTAGGGATTTAAGGGTTTAGGCTTTAAGGTTCAGGATTTAGGCTTTAGGATTTAAGGGTTTAGGCTTTAGGGTTCGGGGTTTAGGGTTTAGGATTTAAGGGTTGGGTTTGGAGGTCCTGGGTTTGCCGGTGCGGCCTATCCTATGGGGTGTAGGGTTCACGACAGGATTTGCAGGGGCTATCAAATCAACACTTTGGGCTCGAGTGTAACTAATTTTGCCTTTGGGCTCCGCGGGTGACAGAACAAGCCACAATCCCAGCGAGCTAATTGAATGCAGGGGAGGACTGTGAGATGGAAACTCGCAACATGGATCCATGACTCGCAACATAGATCCATGGCTGAGAGTTTGAAGATGCTACTCAGATGTCATGCCTTCTGTTGAAGTTGTAGCACTGTGATTGTTGCGGTGGATATGACGGTGCTGCTGACCATGTGGATGTTGATAGTAAAACTTACGGCGACAGGGGCGATGAGACGGCGACAGGGGCGATGATGAATAAGTACGGCTACTACGTCGATGTTGGCGACGACGCAGAAGACGACGCCAAAAACAACCACAGAACCACAAACCCGATTGCAGGATCCGTGGAGCCGGAGGGCTACATGGCAGCAGTGAGAAACTACCGCCTCTGCCCCCCGCTCCCCCTAAAGCTTTTCTTGGACACCAGACAACCGTAAGTTTCTCATAGAATACGATGTAAAGCCATTATGCTAGCAATTGCTAGTGCACCTTTTGGCACCACTTAAACGACAGTAGGTCCAGATACCTCAAACCGCACTCCCCAAGGCCCCCATGCCTCGGTGTGATCGTGCTGCAGCCAGACCATGAGCTTGAACTGCACGGCATGTGAAGTCATATAGGGGCCTTCATAATTAGAATAGTGTTTTGAGGCCCATTATACTATAACTATAATTGAGGCCCCTATAGCACATGGAGCGGGTGGGTTCCCAGTGGCGGATTCGAGGCTTGGGCTATCGGGTATGATAAAGTAGGCACTGAACCAGAAAATCCTGTAACAAACCAAAGCTCAACGTAAAGAAGCTGCCATCACATCGAACTCATTCCAGTTCGGGCTTCTGGGTTTGAGTGTCTTCAGGATTTCGGGCTGCCTAAACCCTCAAACTCAAACGCTAAATCCTAAACCCTAAAGAAGTGATGACTGAAAGTGAGGACCTTAAGGAGCAAATGACCCTTAAAAGTAGGGGCCCTATAGAATTATACTATGAACCCCTATAAGGTATATGAACCCTAAATCCTTTTAGGCTTCTTTTCGTCCTTAACAGAAGTTTAGGGCTTCAGGTTTTGAGGCTGCGCAGCCCGGGGATCCGAGATTGACCCCGTCAGGGAGTCTCACCAAAGGGTGGGGTTAAGGGTTTAGGGTTTAGGGACCTCAGAAATCGAAAGTTTGAACCAAAAAGGGTGTCACAAGACCCCTTTGACAGAAACCACATTTTGAACCTTCCTGGTGTCCTCAACACAGGGTCCATGACATTATATGAGTTCTAGGGCCCCAAAAAGCACACAAGCAAAAAATAGGATAGGGATATCCCATATGGGCACCCTTATAATGAAGCCCATTCAGGTGGGGATATCCCTATAACATTCTTACGCTTATGTGCTTTTTTGGCCCCTAGTTCACATGAGCACGTGTATGTACACTCACGCACACACATATACCAACAAACATACAAGTATCTGTGCACACGCGCATACACATTCGCAAACCGTTTTGACTCTAATAGGATCTTTGTTACTCTACGGTATTTTGATATGACCACTACCATGAACTATGTCTGTCATGTCTATAGGTGTCCGTGTATGTGCAAGGCAGGTAGGTAGGTGGCAGGTAGGTGGTCGGTCGGTTGGTGTGGGTCGGTGGGTCGGTGGGTAGGCGGGTAGGTAAGCAGGCAGCAGGCAGGGCAAGTAGGGCGGTTGGTATAGGTGTAGGATAGGTATAATCAGGTATAGGTAAGGAACAAGTTGATGGTCTTGGGGCAATGAGGCCGCTCTGATGCTATGAACCATATCTACACAGCCATCCTTGCCAGAGTCTGTCAATCACCGCACAGGTCTGGTTCCTAAGTTCGGTTTCGGGCTTAAGCATAACCGGACCCGAAGGCCAAAGATCTTTGCGCTAAACAAACACAGTAAGAAAGCTGCCGGAGTTAGTATAGGGGCCATAATAATTAGAATATGGTTTTGGGGCCTAGTTTCCTTTCGTTGTAGTAAGGAACCCTCCCAAAAAGTATTGGTAATTATTTGGGCCTATATTAAATCCGTACAATCGCCCTTATAGTAGCCCTTATATAGAGCCCTTTAAAGAAACCCTCGGAACCCTATAGGTAATTACTATAGGCCCGTATAGCAGGGTTTAAGGCCTGGCCTTGCTCACGGTCGCAGGGACAGGCACCTTGAAGTCGATTTGTGGTATGCAGATGGCTGCCTGGTTTAGGGTTTAGGGTTTAGAGTTCAGGGTTCAGGGTTTAGGGTTCAGGGTTTACTATCGTCGGCTATGAGAACTAGGGTTTAGCATTTGGGGTGTGGACTGTCTGGTTCTTCGTAGGGAATGGGGGAATGGATCGCTATCACAGCGCCTTAGGGGCCCCTATAGTGAACCCCAGAAAGTTGGAACATGGATTTAGGATGATTCATGCTGGGATCCCCTATACTTTACCTTAAGGTTATGAGGACAATTATGTTCCAACTTTCTGGCTTCTACTGTATAGCAGTCCCAATAACCCATTCCCCCATTCCCTACTAAGAACCAGACAGTGGAGTGCTATTGGCGGCGACCGCGATCTAGCTTTGTGGCTTCCGGGGGCTGTCTGAACTTCGGCAAAGATTCCGAAGAAGCCTTGCCTTCAAGTTTTTGGCTGTGTCTGCAGGGCTTTATGATCTTTTTGGTGGTGTTGAGAGGATTTGGGATTTTCGGGTGCTTGTGATTCGATGCTCGGGGTTTTGTGCAGAGGAACGAGGCTTTGAAGACCTTCACTTGTACTGCAACCCCTGGCCGGCAATGCATGCACTCAGAAGGCTTGGGGACTACGGGGCGGGACACCAAAAGACCATCCAACAACATGATGCTCACAGCATCACGACGAGTGATAGTGACTTACGCCTAACCCTAAACCCCTGAACCCTAAACTCCTATAACCCTAAACCCCTGAACCCTAAACTCCTATAACCCTAAACCCCTGAACCCGAAAATCCTATAACCCTAAACCCCCTACCGAACTCGAAACTGGCCCTAAACCCTAGCCGCCCTTTGAGTCCCAAGCCATGTTCTCTGTCATCTGCTCCGCCGTGTTCCAATGGGACAGGTCGTCGCCTTCTTCATCCTCGAGCTTCAGCATTTGGCTTTTCCTCTACATTAGGGTCCCCCAAAGTAGGACTAAACCCTAAACCCTTGTAAGTCCCCAAAACTAGGACGGCACCCTTATGAAAAGGAGCCTACAAGGGGATCCCAGTTCAGAGAACTACCCCTTTACAGCACTGGGTTTCGGATGGGAGCTACAGATTTCGGGGTTGGGGGGGGGGTCTAGGGTTCGGGGTTGTGGGGTTCGTGGGTTTGTCCTTTGGGGTCGTGGGTCCAGGATTAGCAACATTATGTCAGCCCCTTATGGCCCGCTACATTTTGAAAAACAAACGATAATGGACTTTAGAACATCCTCATACCCACTTCTCAATATATGAAGGCCCACAGATTACTCTGCGGCGTTTTAAAGCGCTTACCCAAAGGGTTTCAGAGTCCAGGGCTCCGAATTTAGGGGACTCCGGACTCCACGGTTTAGGGTTTAGGGTTTAGGGGTTTAGGGCTTTTTTTTAGGGTTTAGGGGTTTAGGGCTTTTTTTTTAGGGTTTAGGGTTTAGGGTCCCGGACGACTGACTCCGGATGTCTTGATTCGGCAGCCCCCCTTGTTTCCGGAAACCTTTCGGTTTCATGGGAAATACATATGGGGGTTTCCGAAAATAGGAGACCCGAATATGGTACCCTAAATCTAAGATCCTTATTCTAAGGGCACCAAAACAAGGCACCCCTAATTTTCGGAAACTCCCATATCTCGACCGGAAAAGGGGATGAGGGTTTGGGTTTAGGGCGAGATGAGCCCTATAATGGTCTAAGGTACAAACACGGAAAGGGGTCTCGTACAAAAGGGTATAGGGCCCCTACTTGTACGATTCATCCGGTCCTTAAGAGATAAATAGATAGACTCCTCATCCCTCGTTGCAAGAGCAGCCCTCGTAAAACCTTGCGCCCGGAAACCTCCCCTCGGGCGACAGGCATCACCATTGTAATGTAAGCTAGTTTGCATCAGCTAATCTGTTTCACCACGTCTGACAGGGTTTTGGGTGTAGCGGTTTCGGGGACTTGTTCTACCTCCAGGAAATGCCACAGCAGAAACAACGTCCCAACAACGCGAAGAGCACTCATCGAAAGACTCATCAGCTCTCAATCCTAAACCCAAACCCGTGCCAATCCGGTCGAAAACATAAAAGCTCTTGGGCCCAGGCCATCTTTTCTTGGAATTCTGGGCGGTGCAGGGTTATAAGGGGTCAGGATTTCGAATTTTAAGCGGTTGTGTCGAGGGTTTGGGGCTTAGGAGTTGAAGGTTCAGGGATAAAGGTTATCACCCAAGGCTTGCATAGCTTGGTAACAGGGGCTCCGCATGCCCTAAGGTGCGGGTAATTTTGACACTCTCCCCTCGCAGTCCCTATAATAGCAATTATGATATAGTATGCGCCCAAACTTGTTGGACTGTTACGGTCCCTCTATTCCCATAACAAAAATTGTAGACTGGAAGTGTAGGATAAGCATCGGCTTGGATCTCTGAACGGCTTTTTCTGTCTGAGTTCAGACTGCATCGTTTTGAGGCATCCTGCTTGGCATTCTTCAAGCTTCCTTTGGGGGGAAAAACCTTAACCTTTGATTTTTACCACTGTTCTAAATAACCCGCAAACTAACGCTAATCCCTGAATTATCCCCAACACCCTACCCACCCTAAATCCTCGATAAGCAGTCGTAGGGTACCTGCTCGAAGCCTGGGCTGTAAACCTAAACCCTAAACCCTAAACCTGAATCCTAAATCCTAAACCCTAAACCCTAAATCCTGAACCCTAAACCCTAAACCGGCTAAATGGGCTGTAGAATGTTGAGGCGATCCCTTTTAGGAGCTCGGGTTTCCGGGGTGTTCGACTCCCAGGGTTTCGGGGGATAGGGCTTCAGGGCTTTAGAGTTTAGGTTTATTTTTTAAGGGCTCAGGTTTAGAATTTAGGGGTTTAGGGTTAAGGGTTTTAGGTTTTAGGGGTTAGGGTTTAGGGTGGGTTTAGGGTTTAGGGGTTTAGGGGTTTAGGGTTTAGGGAGTTTAGGGGTTTAGGGTTAAGGGTTTTAGAGTTTTGGGCTGGGGGTTTACGGTCGCTGCAGAGATAGAGAAGATTTTTTCGTTAGAATTTGCGCAGAGTTCAGGCAAGTACCGAACCCTCAACCCTCAATCCCAAACCCCAAAGCCTACACTCTAAATCCTAAACTCTAAGCCTCTAAGCCCTGCACCCTCAACCCTGGAACCTTAGGCCCCAAACCCGAAATCCCAAACCCTACGCCCTACACCCTAAACCCTCAGCTCTAAACCCTAAAACCCAAACCCTACTAAATCCCACGCCCTAAACCTCTGGAACCCTGTGCCGGGGCTCTAAAGCCTAAATCCCAAACCCCTAAACCCTAGAAAACCCCGCACCCTAAACCCTCAAAAACCCGAGACCGGGGCTCTATACTAAATGCCTAAGTCCCAAACCCTAAACCCTACCCTAAACCCTGGGACTGGGCTTTTAAGTAACCAGGGAGAAAAACGTATAAACTTTTATTTCATAAGGGTTCCTTTAAGAAAAAAGTGTATGGTACTCCAAAGCCCAGGGGAACCCTAGGCCGGGGCTCAGACTCCTCAGCGATCCGCCTACGTCCATCAGCTCCTGCAGCCTCTCCAAGCTGACCGGCTCCTTAGGCCAGCTCTCAGGGGTTCCTTAAGCGGGTTCTTTTTGGGCTCCTTGAAGAGATCCTGCAAGAGTTCCTTTAAGGGATCCTTTAAGGGATCCTTAGGGTTCCTTTAAGGGTTCCTGTAAGAGTTCCTTTAAGGGATCCTTTAAGAGATCCTTTCAGGGTCCGTTTAAGGGGTTCTTTTTGGGTTCGGGTTTAGGGTTTAGGCTTCTAGGGGTTCTATAAGGGTGCCTTTAAGGGATCCTTTAAGGGTTCCTTTTACAAGTTGTTTTTGGGTTTCTGAAAGGGGTTCGTTTTGGGTTCCTTTTTGGAGTTCTTTTCAGGGAGTCTGTAAGAGATATACATATATATATAATTATATATGTATAATTATATATATAAGGGTGCCAGTGAGGTTTAGGGTTTGAGGCGTTTAGGGTTTGTGGCCTTTAGGGCTCAGGGTGCCAGATTTGGAAATTAATTAGCAGGCTTTAGTGGTTCAGGGTTTGGGGTGTAGGGGTTTTCCTGGTTGTCGAGTCTCTTACAGGATTCGGGCGCAAGGGTTTTCCGATCAGCAAGCCCCAAAGCACGAAGCAAACATCCCAATCCGGAAAGCCTCCTGAAATTCAGAGCTGTTTACGGATTAGACATTTCAGCCCGCCCCAAGCCCCTTCACCATCGGAGTCGAGCTGCGCTCCGTGCGATTCCCGACGAGCGCTCGGTCCTAGCTTGGAGATGTGATTGTACAGGTCGGTTGAGGGTTGGAGCTCATGAAGTTTAGGGGCTTAGTTTGCAATTTGGGGGGCCTTGGGGGTTCAACAAGAGGTCTCTTCACCCGAGGCTTAAGATGAAGGCTACGACCATACGACGACAGCTACTACTACCAGCCACGCCCCCCCCTACCAACCTCCTGGCGCCTCAACCCATCGTCATCGTCATCATCAACGAAAATTATATCTGCAGAAGATGCAGGGGCTCAGGCACCCCTGTCTGTGACAGCTGCAGAAGTTGCCGATGCTCACTTGCCGNGCCACTGCCACTGCCACTGCCACTACCACTACCACTACGACTACGACTACTACTACTACTACGACTACGACTACGACTACGGCTACGACTACGACTACGACTACTACTACTACTACGACGGCTGCTACCACGACGACGACGACTACTACTACTACTGCCAGCGTTGCTGCTACTGCTACTGCTTCTTGTACAGGTAGGTGCCAGTGCTACACCTCAGAAGCTGCCCCTACTGCCTGCCTACACCTCGGAGACTAGAAGCGTAAGCCCATCTGTAGCGGCCCCTACACCTCCAGATAGAGCGTGCCAAACCCAAACCCTCCACCCCAAAGCTCCAAGTGATATCAGATTTGGGGTACCGCCCCAACCCTAAGCCCCAAACCCTAAACCCTAAACCCCAAACCCTGACCGACATACCGGTCTGAGGCCCGGTCGGGAGATCCTTCATGAAATCTTCGCTCCTTGCATCGATAACAGCAAAATCGAATTTTGTCCAGGGATTTAGGAAATTTAGGGTTTATGTATTGGGGTTGTTGGGTCTAAGGTTTTGGTGTTTGGTAGACAGTCTATCCAAGCCGATAAACCGCAACCCTTAAGGCCAAAAATCCTAAACCCTGCACCCGCAAACCCTAAGCTCACAACACCCTAAGACCCCAACGCCACAACAGGGTTACAGCTACAGATTATCTTCTCCAAGGATTTGAGTCGTAGCCAGCTGGGCCCCCGAGCTCTAATCTTGGGGTGTATGATCTAGGGCCTAGGGCTACTCTTCCATGATCAGGGTCTATGGTCAAGATTTATTTGGGGCTACTTTTCCGTAGGGGTTCTGTACGCATGTTGTTTGTGAATGTGTGGGTTCTTTGATGGATTTTGTAAGTGTTGTGATTTTAGTGTTTTCGTTGTCGGTATTCTGGATGCTTTATGCAGGGGAACAGACTGTTGGAATTTAGTACAATATAAGTACAACAAGGAGCCCCGGGGAACAGTGTCAGTAATTGTTCAGGCTTCTGTACTATGGGGTGCCCTGTCTCGGATGTTGGGGGGGGAGGGGGGGGGGGGGGGGGCGGGGGTGAGGGGGAAAGTTCCCACGGGGGGGGGAAATGGGGGTTTGGGGGGGGGATTAGGGCGCGTCAAGGGGGGTGNGCATTGTGTCAGTGTGGCTGTGTTATAGAGAGCAGCGTCGATGGTGGTGGAGGTGGGTTGTGTTTGTGGGTGTGTGGGGGTGGTTGGGGAGGGGGTGGGGGGGGGGGGGGGGGGGGGGGGGGGTGGACTGTGTAAGGTGTAAAGTTCCCACGAAGCGAGGAAACTGAGCTTTGGGATGGAGATTACGGCCTGCCAATGGGATGTATTGCCCAGACTTCGGGATTCAGGTTTTCGGACTTTGGTATTAGGACATAGTCTCTCTCTGTCCCTCTCTCTCGCTCTATCTCTCCCTCTTTCTCTGTCTCTCTGTCTCTCTGTCACCGTCCCTGTCTGCATATGGTGTGTGTGTGTAAATACAGATACATATATATATATATATATATATACTGTATGCATGCCTTCGCTTGTAGGGCCTCTCCACAAATCACATATGTAATTATGTACATTTGCATCTACACATATTCATGTACATGTACGGGCTCGCTTCTGGAAAACCTGTCTTCAAGTCAATGTATAATACTGATGCTCTCGCCTTTTGTAATTCTGTTTGTCCGTTTGTTTGTGTTTGTATGTATGTATGTCTGTTTGTTTGTGCTTGTACGTATGTACGTATGTACGTATGTACGTATGGCTGTGTGGCTGTATGTCTGTATGTTTGTATGTCTGTATGTCTGTATGTCTGTGCATGTATGTCTGCATGCATGTCGGTATGTATGTCTGTATGTATGTCTGTATGTATGTATGTATGTATGTTTGTTTGTTTGTATTATGTATGTGCGTATGTCTGTGTATGTGTGTGCATGTGTGCATTATGTGCATGTGGGATGATGAATATGCATGCATGCATGCATGCATACACACACACTTTTATTTTGCATGTATATCAAGCCGAGATAAATAAGACCGTCCCTACGTCCCTGCCAAACCTCTTACAGCAACCACTGTGAAGTCACGATGCACCGAGAAATCGAACTTCCTGCCACAACACCGAAAGACAAGTGTCTCGGTGTCTAGGTTTACGGGCTTTAAGGGTGCAGCAGCTAGGAGTTTCAGGGCAGGTTCTGAGGCTTACAGAGTTCCGCGTGTGGGTTGAGGGCCGTCCGATTTGTGGTTGAGAGAAGTCGGACGGCACGGAATAGGAGCTACACAAAAACTCGGATTTAGAGCGGGTTTACGGTCTTGGCATTCGCAGGACGAAATCACTAAAGCCTGAAACTCTTAAACCGCGTGCTAGACTCTAGACTATCTCCGGCGCCAAGGAGCTCATACAGGATAGTGATGTAGAGTTTCTTGTCGACAAAATTCTTCTCCCTTGCAACTTGCAGTGCATCGATGTAATGAAGACCAGTCTGGGGTTCGGTCACGCCTGTTCTTCGGGGTGTTGGTGTTGTATCAATGGCAATGCATGCTACCAAAAACGGTTACAGCGGCAAGGCAGGGAGTAGCATGACAATTCTTGACAGCTTACTACTAGTTTTAACCTATGCAGGTTGGCATGAGTGTAATGACCCTTATATTGCCATCCGATTGCAACTGCTACCTCACTCTCGAGCGCAAGTTCCGTTTGCAGAGATAAGGGGGGCCGCATGCCTGGTGTAGGGGCCTTAATGACTAGAATAGGGTATTGGCGTATTATGATTTTATGATAAGGAACTGTAAGAAAAGGTAGTGGTATTGGCAGTTGCTCCTTCCATATTACCAATCTCAGTCGTAATCAGCGACACAATATATAGCATCAATCTTTAAAGGTCGCCGCAGGCATTTGGTTCGTCTCATGGTGCACAGGGCCCCTACGAGGAACTGAATGGAAAACCCTTCCTGCCCGGCTGAGAGATGTGCAGAACGAGCGCTAAACCCTAAACCTTTAGCCGAAACAGATGCTTCGGATGCCTTACCTTTTGATAACCCACCCCACGGCGCGAACTATGGAACACATCCACCCTACTCCGCTGGAATAACAACACCAGCTACTGCTGCTTCCTCCTTGTCCTCCTCCTCGCCTGGCTTCTGTGTCTACGCTGACCCCCGGAAACTTCTTGCAAGACCTATCATGAACCCCTGTGAACACCAATAAGACGTCCCGTAAGATCCTCGTCTAACTGCCTAGGCCGTACATCTGTAAGTCCCTTAGACCCATAACCAGAAAATAGCTCGCAATCGGGACAACCCCAGTATTGAAACTCACCGCAGATCAAACTCTAAGCCCAAATCCCAAGAAACTCAAACCCCATAATTAATTCCTAGACCTCCTATCTGTACTATCTCCATAATACAAGCCCTGTAAACCCTCCCATCCCTGTACTTGGAGGTTCATGGGTAGTTATAAGTAGAGTTATAAGTCCCCTAATATGGGTTATAAAAATAGTTACCCTACTTATAACCCCACTTATAACTACCCATGGACCTCCAAGTAGTCCCTAGCAGCCCTGAGCCCTACAAAGCCAAGCCGCAAACCTAACCCCTTAAACATAATATACTCAAAATCTCATCTATAGGCCCTAAACACTAAACCCTAAACCCTATAGGCCCCAAACCCTAAACCCTATAGGCCCTAAACCCTAAACCCTATAGGCCCTTAACCCTAAGCCCTATTATAGGCCCTTAACCCTAAACCCTAGAGGCCCTTAACCCTAAACCCCGAACGGCCCTAAAGCCGAAGGCTGAGAGCAGAGCCGGCAGGTTGATAAAAGCGACGGCTTGGGAATCATGATGTGCTCGACCTGCCAGGGTTTACCTAATATGGGGCCTTACCTAGAGGCCCCATAGTAGTTCCTTTTTGGGGTTCATATATAGAATCCTATAAGGTAATCCCCAAAAGGAACTACTATGGAGCCTATGGGTAATAACTAGAAATGGGGCCCAGTATACATATTAGGGTCCATTCTTAAGCGTCGAGGGTTTTGGGGTTTAGGGTCTAGGGGTCTATTCTTAAGGGTCCGTGTAAGAGTTCCGCTGAGTATTCCCAGTTATAGATGTGATTTTGCAAGGGCTTGATCATGGTCGAATAGTGGTTTTTGTAGGGTTATGCGGCTTCGCAATGGTGGGGTATATTCTACTATAATTATAATTAAGAATCCCCCAAAATAGTGTAGGTAATCATTGATGCCCCTACATTACATGTTCAGCCCAGTGGGTACAAAAGGTTGGGCATCGGGGACTGTAAAACCCAAAACCTCTAACCTCTAAACCCTACAAGCCTATCTGACCCTATGAACCATGAATAATCATGCAGCCTTATAAACCCAAAGGGCGCCATAGTTAGCATTCGCACCCCTAAGTCCCATTCAAAACAGGTTCCAACAAGCTTAAACCCCAAGACTACAAGGTTTAAGAATTAGGCAAATGTCTGACGCTTGAGGAACCTTTCGCGCTCTTGAAGCCGGGACTCGAAAAGGTCCCAGTCTAGGTCCAACTAACCCGCTTCCTCCTAGAGCCGTCAAGCCAGTATTACAGTATTCGCGTCGAAAATCTTCTTCAGGGAAGGGCGGCCATTCATGACAAGTCTACTTCCTAAGCCAAATCCTAAATCCCAAACCGGAAAATCCCTAAAGCCCAAACCCTAAAACCTGAACCCCTGAAACCTACGAAACCTATATACCCTAAACCCTAAACCCTGAAACCTACCCTAAACCCTAAATTCCTGAAGCCCACCCTAAACCCTAAACCCCTGAAACCTACCCTAAACCCTAAACCCCAGAAACCTACCCTAAACCCTAAACCCCTGAAGCCCACCGTAAACCCTAAACCCCTGAAACCTACCCTAAACCCTTAACCCTGAAACCTACCCTAAACCCTTAACCCCTGAAAGCTACCCTAAACCCTTAACCCCTGAAACCTACACCTACCCCAAACCCTAAACCCCTGAAACGTACCCTAAGCCCTAAACCCCTGAACCCTGAACCCTGAAATCTCGCACCCTGATCATCACGAGGTTCCGGGACTGGTTGGTGCTGAAGGGCATGGAGAGCAAAGCCATGATCTGATCCTGCACTCAAACCCGTGGGTACAGGATCCTTTCTAGCGGCATGGCTTGAATCTAGTTTGGGGTTGATTATGCGTATGGCGTTTGGGGGTTAGATAGGGGTTGGGGTTTAGAGGTTCGGGGTTTAGGTCAGGGTTTAAGGGTTTAGTAGGGGTTCAAGATTTGATAGTTTGAAGGCAAAACCTGTATGGCGTGCTGGGCCGGTGATCGCACATGATCACTTTAGTGACTTTAGTGCTCTAGAAACCTGCCGTGTTTGCGAGGAGCGTTCCAAGAGTCACTTCCCTGGCTCTGCGGTGTTTGGGGGCCATCCTCAGCTTCACCGTGTTGTCAACACGTCCTTACGTATCTTGAAGAGTAAGCCCTAGCACGGGAAAGTGTGTAGCTTACAAGTCAACACCGTAATCATCAGCATCAGCATACACATAGTTAGTATAACATCATGGTCAACGTCAGGAGCGGTATGTACCCACATCACCAACATCATCAGAACCAGTTGCTACCAAAGCAGGCCAAACAGTAAGGCATGAAACGGAGGATTCCTCGACCGAGAAACCCCTAAACGGAGGACATGCAAATATGACATTAAGGGTCCTTGCATTACCACTGGACCACCGTGGACTTAGATCCTAAACGACCGCTGCCAGTCTGGCTTTGAGGGCTCCTCAGTTCCGCAATGGTGGTATGAATGCACCCCAAAAAGTCTTCCACGGGCCACAAATCGATTATAAAGTCCTGTAAAAACTCTATGACAACACCTCTTGAATCCCAGACTCCAGACTCTGGCCCCAAACTTTGACCCAAACTTTGACCCAGACTCCAAACTCTGGCCCGAAACTCTGACCCAAACTCTGACTCTAAACTCAAACCCCCAGATTCCCGATTCGGGACTTTGGGCTATCAAAGTCCTGGATCTTCTTGGTCTGAGTTCGTTCGCTCCTTACAGCGCCCAAAGATTTGTCGAGCCACTCCACCACCTGTTTTGTGTGTAGGGTTTTCCAGGGTTTAGGGTTGGGGATTTAGGCTTAAGAGCGCCGGCACAGGCTTCCAGAGTTTAGGGCGTGGGATTTAGTAGGGTTTGGGTTTTTGGGTGCGTGGGATGTCTCTTTTGGGTCTCTGGGATTCCGGGTTTACGGGTTTCGGGTTAAGGGGTGGGTCTCAGAGCCTTACGGGTTCAGGGATGAAGGGTTTCGGGTTTGGGGAAGTTCAATAGCAGAATTCGAAAACGCTGAACCCGAATAGTCCCCTAGGGCCTCCACCGCTGGAAGCTTGTAGAAGCATGTACTGGCCTTCACAACAGTGCAGAACCCTTCAATGAACCCCTGGAGCCTCAATGTTTTAATCCCTTATGCAGCACTTATGCAACCCTAAACCCCAAGCAGATCCCGTAAAGAAGCCCCCACGATCCCAAACCGATGGCCTCTTCCTGCCAGTGGCCAATCAGAGCTTCCGTGAAGTTGGCGTCGTGATCGTGCTCCTCCTCCCAGTCCTGGTAACAAAGAGGGTTCGGGGATGTTTTTTTTTACGGCTTCGCAATAGATGTACATGGGGTTATACCGGACTTGATGGTCTTTGTAGGGCACGGTCCTGGTAGAGGCTTTTGCATTCAGCTTGACCGTTAGGTGACCGGGGTCATAAGACTTAGGCTGTGTACATGGGCTTGGTGTCTAGGGTTCAACGGGCTATGCGATGCTGCCTGATGAAGATGATGATTGTCATGACCACCACCGCTCTCGTTAGACCTTTATAAACAGTATTAATTATTATACTATTCTGATTATGGCTCCGGCGAAAGGGCTCCGGCGATGGTTGATCGCGGGGCAGGCACCTTTTTTCCAGCGGGCCGGGTCACATGTGCGCAGAGCCCCGAAGCTACGGCCAAGCAACTGATCCGGCCAAGGGTCCGGAGGAGCAAAGAAGCACCTAAACAGAACCAAAAGTTGGGATAAATCATGATCCCCTCTTGGGATTTTGGGTTTAGGGCTATATTAAACAAACTAAGAATGCGAGGATATCCCTGCTTCGTTTGATCTTCGGCTACAGGTCAGACCGCTGCTGTTTCGCAGCACGGACTCGCAGCTCTTCTTGCAGCGAAGCCTTCGCCGCCGGGGCTTTTGGGACTTGGAGGCTTCGTTTAACGGTGTTCTGCGGTTAAGGATTAAGGGTTTAGGAGTTTAGGGTTTCGAGTTTAGGGGTTTAGGAGTTTAGGGTTTAGAGTTTCGGGGAGTAGGAGTTTTAGGGTTTAGAGTTTAGGGGTTTAGGAGTTTAGGGTTTAGAGTTTAGGGGTTTAGGAGTTTAGGGTTTAGAGTTTAGGGGTTTAGGAGTTTAGGGTTTAGAGTTTAGGGGTTTAGGAGTTTAGGGTTTAGAGTTTAGGGGTTTAGGAGTTTAGGGTTTAGAGTTTAGGGGTTTAGGAGTTTAGGGTTTAGGGTTTAGAGTTTAGGGGTCTAGGGGATTATAGGATTGCGCAGTTTACGGGTTATGTGGGTTTAGAGGAGGTTATGGCTTGGGGGGGGCGGGCTGATTGGCTTTTTGCGGTCATGCGAGGGCCGCCTGTAAAATGCTCAAACCATACACCCTTGAGGGTTTAGGGTTTAACCCCGAACCCAAAACATATTCCTAAAACCTGCCGAAACATCCCCAAACCCTGGACATTCCTCAAGCCTCCACTTTTCCCCCACATGTCCCTGAACCCTAAACATCCCTCGGTATATACACTAGGATATAAACACATGCAGAACCCTTCGAACAGCCCTGTAGAACCTTAGAGTTGTCACACGTGGTTGTGTGCACATAATGTAGGGGCCTTAATATCTAGAATCCGGTTTGGGGGCCCATTATACTATAACTAGAATAAGGAACCCCCCAAAATATGTAGTGTTGGTAAATATTTTTGGCTTCTAAACCAAATCCTTATAATAGCCCTTACAGTAGCCCTTATCGACCGCTTTTAAAGGAACCCCATTCCAATTATTTAGGGTTTAGGGTTTAGGCCCCCATAACATCTCTTCTGCTTTCCTCATGCGAGGTCTCGCAGAATTCACAACTGCCTCAGCCTCACGTACACAATCCTGCACTACTCTAGGGGCTTAATAATTACCTAACAGTTTGGGGGTCGTAAAATGGGACCCAAGACTATATTCTAATCATTAAGGCCCCTGAACTACCTGTTCAGGGTTTCGGGCCAGGGAAAAGGGGTTGCGGTTCAAGTACGCTGCAACCTCTACAGATGCCATTAACTTATCATGGACAAGGCAGGATCTTGCACATCAACACTAATTTTGGAAGTGCCCGAAGTATGAAGTTGGGCAGTGACTTGGAGCGGCGTCGGGGTAAACCTCACTTGAGGCTGACTTGAAGAAGGACGTCAACATTCACCACGACCAAGAAAAGTGCCCGTAGTTGCCTGTCTCATCTTCTTCGACAAGGAGTTTGGAATGTCCTGCGCGCTGCAGGCTGCAAACACCAAGAAGTTTTTGCTTAAGGGACTCATACGCTTTCGCGACACTCAACACACCGTGACCACCAAAACAGGAAACATAGCTAAGCCTGCAGCAACGAGAGAACGAAACCAAAGTATCGCGAAACCCCAAGCTGCAACACTTCACTCTCAGGCACACCACCACCTATTACTCGCTACCACTACAACCTGTGTATCTCATGTCTATACATATCTCTATATATATATATGTACGATATATATATATATATATCCCTTGAACCTGTAGTCGAAACTCTGAACTCTAAAGCTCGAAACTATAAACCGTAAACTAAAACCGCCTCAACCGGCAAACATCTTGACCCTGAGCGAACTCGAATCTCCAAACGTGTCCAAGGCTCCTCCAAGTTCTCGATCGTACCGAAGAGTTGAAACTTCCGCCATTCCTGATAGAGGTTGGGGACTTCGAGGTCGGGGTATTTCGGGATTTTTATAGGGGCCTTAAAATAAGAATATTAGGGTAGGAACCCCCAAAACCCGATTCTGATTCTCAAGGCCCCTACAGTAGCTCTTCCAGAGATGGGGTGCGGAGCCTCGCGTTGAGGCGTTTCAGGCTTTGGGTTCAGGACGTTCGATTTGGGGTCATGAAGTCGATGCATAGCGTTGGACTTAATATATAGGATCATAGGTCTATACATTGTATCATATGTACAGTCTGTATAACCTGTAGTATATGATATATAAATACATAATCTACAACATGAAGTATATAATACGGGTTCAGGTGCACCTTTCAGCTAAGGGAGCCACCAGGATTGTCTTATGCACAGGGCACGACCATCAGTGCACGTCAGAGGAAAGGTGTTCTTTAAACTCATAGGAAAGCTATGCCTCCAGCCCATAGTATGTGAGTTAGGATAAGGGGGACCCTTGGGGATATAGACCCTCTCAATAAGGTCCCTCTTGAGAGAGCCAGAAGTAGGGTTAAGGTGGGGGTCCTGTTTAAGGGGTCTCCCTAATATACTACCTAGAATATAGCTGTGCGATCCCGTTGGCAAGAGAACATCTGACCGACACATGCTTGCAACTGAAATAGCCTCCCTAAAAGGACTCGTTCACCAAACTCGAGAAACGAATAGCTCGCGAAACCTTTCTAAACTTCCTGTACAAGATGTTGCTGACCCACACTATCGTGACCCGCTAAAATTTCAACCTAGGGTCCAAACCCACGCCCTATGCCCTTACGTCGTGTAGTCGTATGCTTCAGCTATCACAAATAACTTGGAGGGTACTGACTTCTTGTTTGGGCTACGGCCACGTACGCAAGACCACACCCTAAACCCTAAACCTTAAACCATAAACCCTAAACTCTAAGATCCAAACCCCGAGCAAGCTCGCACCTTCGGCGTGGCTTTGATGGCAGAGTTGGTGATGGACGACCTGGTGGGGCTCGGGGACTTAGGGCTCAGGTTGTAGGACTTAGGGGTTCAGGGGTTTGGGGTTTAGGGGTTTAGGCTTGCGGGGTTTATGGTTTAGGGTTCAAGGGTTTAGGGTTTAGGGTTTAGGGGTTTAGGGTTCAAGGGTTTAGGGGTTTAGGGTCTAGGAGCCAGCACAGGAGCCCCAGGGACGAAGAAGCAAAACTACAGGATCCCCCTTGGTACTAGCCGAAGCCCTGGTCATCCCTAAACTCGGTGTTGAAGTTCAGTAGTGTTTGGGTTTAGGGTTTAGGGCCCTAGTCACCCCTAAACTTGGTGTTGAAGGAGCCCTGACTCTGCACACCGCAAAACTCTTTCCGTAAAACGGACACCAAGTCAAGGGGGAAGATCTTCGAACATTGGTCCCTTAATAATTAGAATAACGTTTTGGGGTAGTTTGTACTGCCTAAACGCCGGAAAAGACCGATGTTGCCACACTGCGGCACGCTGTTTCATAGGGACCCTTAGAGGGGTAAGGGGGAGGGGGGAGGGGGGTTTAGGTCCATACTATTGGCATTAATGCCCCCTACCCCCTACCCCCCCTCCCCCTACCCCCCCAAGGGTCCCCATGACTGTTGCTGTTAACATCATTGCCACCGACCCCGAGCTTTAATTCCTAGGGCTTGGTTTCAATCGGATTTAAACTACAAGGACTGCTACTTCCACCATGGCACTAACTCTAACTATTTGGCTTTGACTCTGAATCCGAAGATTCCCTGTACTCATACAGCATAAACTTTGGCCCTACAGTCGTCCCCCAAATCGGTACTTCGCGTCCAAAGTATGTACATGCATGTACCATATGACTGTATGGACCCTTAGGGTAAACCGTAAACCCTAAATGACGTAGCTCTGTCTGACTTCCGCTCTTCAAGCACAGAGGATGGGGCCAATAAGCGAAGCCGTCCCGAAATTCCTCCACACCTCGGCTCGAAGCGGGCGGGGGTCAGAAATTGAGAAGATCTTCCATTTCTCGTGGTTGAAATCGGGGTATAGGGCCAGTCCCTAGACGCAGGATCCAATGTTGAATCTCTATGGGTGCCCCCTAGTTTAAGCTGTTGTCAATACTGTTTGTTTTCGCCTGGATATGGGCCTTAATTGGGGTCAGAAATATGATCCCTGTGTAGAAACCTGCGACCCTCCTTAATTAAGCTTTGCTAGAATCAATATTCACTGCAGCTCGTTTGCGCACACCTCAATCTGAAAACTCTGGAACTTTGAACATCGAACGGAGATTCAAGGATGTATGACATTGGAGTTCGGGTGTTTGGGGGAGGAGGAGGAGGAGGGCGGTGGTGGCTTGGAGAACATTCAATTATCGAGCGCAGTATATTGTTCTCCTAGCCAAAACTGTGCATGCATCCCTACGAACTACGTCCCTGCGCTAAAACTCTGTGGTATTGGGATTGCCTATGGGGCCTTATACAACGCTTAAGATTCATCTATGCAAGTTCATGGCTTTGCATAACTATCGGCTACTGATTTGGAGTGCAGTTTGGAATCTACTTATCCGGGCTCTTCAATATTGAGCCGATCATGCTGAGGATTTAGGCCAGGACAGGGTTGCTTCCGCAGGTTTCCACCTTATGTGCTTGCTTGGATTTTTTCGCATTCGACACATCAGCCGGGATGCTGATGGCGCTGTCGCCATCCGTGTCATGCCATGCAATGGAATTGACGGCATTTCCTCGGAGTTGCGCTGCAGCAGGACCGCAACATATTGCAGATAACAGTCTGATGTCGGTGGCTGCACTCGCGTTGCTGATGATTTTGTTGCTCATGATGCTGACGATGAAAGGTCAGAAGGATTCCAACTGCGATCTTGGGAGGGCGATATGCGTGCCAAGATAATAAGCATCAGCGCCATACCTAGTATAAGCAATCGATGCATGTGTTCTTGTGCGATAATAATATATGCATCATCGCCATGACCACCATTTCCATCATTGGTGCCACTAGGGCCACTACCGAACAACGGCAACAGCAAACCGAAATCAACACCCCGACAGTGACCACCCTCCATCACCAATATCAGCATCAGCAGAATCATCGTGTCCACAACATCCAGAATATCAAAACATGATGGGCACCAACAGCCGCCGAATAAAGGACGGTCCTTCATCGAGCCCTGGGTGCCAGGCGTGTCACCAAATCCCAGATGCCCGATCACCAACCAGCTGGACAAGCACCTAAAACCCTAAACCCGAAACCCTAAACCCTAAAACCCTAAACCCTAAACCCTAAAACCCTAAAACCCTACACCCTAAACCCTAAACCGGGGTGCTTGCTGATCAAGCCCAGACCCGGAAGCGAATCGTTGATCGAGTCGAAAACCGCTCGCAGCCCCAAAATCCTCTTAGCCCTAAGACAGTGGGACACAAGCCTAAGCCCAATTCTGAGCCCAGGGTCCCAGGGTAGGTCCGCAGGTACAAGCTCGGTTTTGAGCTTTCGCACTTTACCAAGAGAACGCCATTCCGACCGCCCTCAACTCTCCTTCCCCTTATAAACCCTACACTCTACACCGCAAAAGACTTCACAAACGAACCCTCGCATTGTTAGAAAGTCTTATATTATATACCTTCTAGGACCCCAGAAGGAACCCATACAGAAACCCTCACTTCAGGCCCCTTAACCCCATTTCAAGCCGAGGCTCCCCCCAGAAACTGAAGCTCTGACTCTGTCCTCGGTTTTCTCTCATGGGTTGGGCGGTTTAGGGTTAGGGGTTTAGGGTTGGGGCTTAGGAGTAGGGTTTAGGGTTTTTTTTAGGGGGTCTCGATTGATAGGACTTTCGGTTGAGGGTTTTTAAGTTGGTGTGTTAGAGGCTCCGTTGTAGGGCTTGAGAGGCTGAGAGGTCTTGACCCGTAAATGCCGTAAACTATAATAGGGCACTAGCAGCTCGAGCAGGGTTTCACGCTTACGGCTTGCGTGGTTAAAGTTTGTCATTTTGTCGGAAGTGGGTGTGAGAAGCATGACGTAGGCTTTGTTCTGACTACTCAGGCCGAAACACAGACAATAGAGCAAACAGACAGTTAAGGCCAATGAATAAAGTATCCTCTCCTCAAGGTTCAAGATATGAGCCCTGAGTACTAAGAACTTCCCCCTAAACCCTAAACCCTATAAACCCAGAACCCAAACCCTAAACCCTAAACCCTGAACCCTGAACCCTAAGCCCACTAATTCTGAACCCCAGGCTCCGAACTTAGATCTCCAAACTGCAAACACTAAACCCCATAAGCCCATATTGGAGTTTCCGAAAATAGGGGACCCCTTACAGTTCCTATAAGAGTACTATAAGGGTTCCTTTAAAGGGCTCTATAAGGGTTTAGGGTTTAGGGTTTGGGGAGTTTCCGAAAATAGGGGACCCCGATATAGTACCCTAAATAGTCGGATCCTTATTCTAAGGACCCCCAAATAAGGTCCCCCTATTTTCGGAAACTCCCATACTGGATCTCTTCTAGGCATCAGTACGTTACAGAAACCCTGAGATGGAATCCTAGCCCTAAACCGTAGAAGCCGTGCCAAGCCCAAAAAACCTTGATATCAACCCCAATTCCCTCAAGCCCAAACAACAACGAAAACCCAAAAGCCCCGAAATCTAAAACCCGAGTTTGCCCGAGAGTTGCGCTAAACCCCAAACTTTAGGCTTTGGGTTAAGGGGGATCTGCCCTAAACCCTAAGCTCTAGGCTTTCAGATAAGGGAATCTGCCCTAAACCCCGCTTTCGGTTACGGGAGTCTGCCCTAAACCCGGATACAGGAATCTGCCCTACCCTAAACTCTAAGCTTTCGGATAAGGGGATCCGCACTAAACCCAAAACTCTAGGCTTTCGGTTAAGGGGACCGGTTTTATAGGTGAGTTATGGGCCCCAAACCCTAAACTCGAGGCTGTCGGATAAGGGGATCGATTTTTGGGGGGTCCCTGGCTCACCCAAAAGCCAATCCCAGGTTCAGAAGTCCATCGCCGTCGCGATCGAGCTTGGCGAAGTAAGTGGCCTAAGCTTGACGGAGGGGTTAGAATAGGGTTCCTTCAACGGGGTCTATAAGGCTTACTTTCAGGGATCTATAATATATTATAATATCGGAGCCTTAATAATTGGAACAAGCTTTAAGGGGGTATAGTATAATGCTATAATGTTTAGGGCTTAGGGTTTTGGGTGGTTTTGGTGTTTATGGCTTGGGTTTCGGGCTTAGGGTTTTGATGTTTAGGGGTCATAAGGAACCCCCCAAACCCTATTCTAATTTCTCAGGCCCCTACATTACCCCGAGGGTCCAAGTACCCAATAATCATATACTCTCCAAAAACCTAACCTACATAACACTTATAGATCCCTTATAGATCCTTTTAAAGGAACCCTTAATGCTAAAACCGAGTACCCAATTATTGGGTCCTTTGGACCCTTGGGGTTGAGGATCAGGGCCGCCAGCAATGAACCCGAAAGCTGGAAACTGGGCAAGTCTGCAACCTTTGCTAGGTGGGGCTTTTAAGGCTATCGAAAAATATTAGTAAATAAGATCCTCTTAAGCCCAATGAGGGAACATATAAATACCTTTACAGTAGAAGCCGAAAAGTTGGAAACCCCATAGCCTCAATCCTGAAGAGTAATGCATAGGGAACACTATTTGGCCTTAATCCGGTTTCCAACTTTATGGGGTTTACTGTAGGTATGTTTGGGCTTGAGTCTTTCGTGGCTTGAGCCTGTCATCCTGCTAAAGCCGCGGAAAAAATGAGCTACCTCGGATCCTGCAATGATAACGGTTGAAGATGCGGAGAATGTTGAAACACCCTTGGGGTGGGGGGGCTTTAGGACTTCCGGCGACGCGCAAACCACCCCTGAGCCGAAGTCGCTGCTCATTTTTGCAAACCCTAAACCCTAAACAAAAAACCCTGCGAGTCCCAAACCCAGAACGACGAGATTCCCGGAAGCATATGGGTGGTTGTCAAAATAGGGGTCCCTTTTTGGGAACCCTAAATATTAGGTGCCGTATTAATAGGGACCCAAAAAGGCACCATAATTTTGACAACCACCCAAATGTAGAGACCGCAGCCCAACAGTCCAAACAAAGCAAGAACCCCTCAAAAAGGATGTAGGCTTTATGTAGGGTCTAGGTTTCGGTTTCAGTCTAAAGGGGCTTAGGACTCATAGAAACCGACCAACAAATAGACCCCAAGCCCGAAACCCTACACCTTTAGGACTTGGGCCTCTTTGGGGGTTGCTCTGCAAGCAAGGCACTAGGTCTGCTCGCTTCCTGTCAGGGTGGCTTCGCGGTTCACACCCTGGTGCTACCGACATTCAAAAATGCCTAAAGCCTGCACGTTCTTGCATTCGGAGCTCCTCGTTAGAGAACAGCCAGAAATAAAAGGCCTGAATGGTTGGGAAGAAGATTGTAAGCCACCGAACACTTCCCCAACCAAGGCAACGCGATCCCAGTCACAACACAGCCTCACAGCTCACGACTTCACAAGGAGGGGATATTGCTGGTCCACGAGCCTGAAACGACGCTTTGCCTTCGAGGCGTATGTCATAAGGCTTTAGGGCTTATGGGGTTTGAGGGTAAGGGCTTTAAGGGCTCTTGGACCTAAACCTTGGTCATGAAGCTAGGCCCACCCAAACCCTAAACCGCATTACCGGCAATCCCTGAGATGCTCCCAAGATGCCTCGCTTTTTCGAAGGGTTCACCTCCGAGTTGCGGGAGTTTGCTCTTCGCAGGACTAATGATGTAGCATACGATTGTTACTCCACTACTGATGCGATCGTGACTGCTCATACCGTTTGAGGATGCCGCTTCAAAGTACTGGGTTCATTAAGTTCGAAGGGTTGAGGGTTAAGAGTATGCCGCTAATCCGGCTTCAAGTCACTACCCAAAGGCTCCATAGTAGTTCCTTTTTGGGATTACCTTATAGGATTCTAAATATGGTTCCCAAAAAGGAACTACTATGGAGCCCCTGGGTAGGTTGAAGTTCGGAGGGCCTTGGGCTTCAGAGATCCAGCTTCAAGTGCACGGGTTCCTTACATGGGGGGGCTCTGAAACTGAAAATCATGCTGCTTATAAAGCTCATTTGAAACATTGTAACCTGTATGGTTTTGGGCTTCGGCTCTAGGAGTTTAGGGTTTAGGGCTTCGGGTTTTAGGGGCTTAGGGGTTTAGGGGTTTAGGGTTTAGGGTGGATGGATCCAAGTGTAGACCGGTCTTATAGTCCCGCAAACTCCGACCTACACTTACTACGAGCATTCCACCTTCTGTAGGGCTCTTTGTCAGAGATCCTGGGTGTAGAGTTTAGGGTAGGAACCTGGTTAACAAACCTTGGGCCTGTATTAGGGCTCCTTTTATGAATCCTACTATTGTTGGGGGGTTATATGCCCAGGGTTTCTTAATCAGGTTCCTACATTAGGGCTTAAGCTTCGGGTTTCCGCTGTTGGGGCCACAATTGGAGAGATTGAGCTCGAAGCACGTCGAAACCACCAAAATGAGGCTGGCGGGACGGAATCCAGAGATCGCGCATTAAGAACAACTGTGCAAGGAAGTCGGGGCTCAACTGGCAGAGGATCCCTTTACGGGCTCCGTGGGTGCTTTTGGGGCTTAGGGGTAGGTGCCTGCTCAGTCGTGAGTCAGAAGTACTCTGAACCCTTACATACCCTTTATACAACACTATAAACCGGTGTAAGACTACGAAAACACTCCAACACCCATCCATCCATCCATCTATCCATCCATGCATGAACACCTACCTACCTACCTACATACATACATACGTGGATTAGGTCTTTTGGTCGATTGTTATTTGTTTTTGTATGACAACAAGCCGCAACTGGCCTTTGCCCTTCTCGTCTCCAGGCATATCAAGCCGAGCCCAATCTTTGATGAGTACCTTTGGGGTCTTCGGTTTGTGGTTTAGGGTTTATGGTTTAGGGGTTCGGGGTTTAGGGTTTGTGGTTTCTGGGTAGTTCTTACTAACTAGAGGTCCCTTTGTGGTGTTCAGGTTTTTTGTGTAGGATTCGATGCGAGCATCAGTGCAGTCCCCGTGGGCAGTTTTACGAGGGATTCTTGAAATTAGGAGTACATGTTACGAGCCCCTATTCTTGGAGGCTGAGCCCTAGCCCAAAGAAGGTTAACCTTTCAGTTATGGTAGGGTTATATCAACCCCAAAAGGTTAAAGGTTACCTACTCAGCTACTAAGTACTGTATTGTTGGCAGCTTCCACCTGAGGAGATTGCTCGGCGAGTTGGTCCCCCAAGCGAACCCTCTAGGTTCAGGGCTGGTAGAGTTTGGTTGTCGGGAACGCGCTGGCATAGACGAAGTGCTACCTTGTGTTGTAATAGAAGTCAATAACAGGTTTACAGATTAGGGGTTTGAGGGTCTGAGGGTTTCAGGTTTAGGAGCTATGGCTATGCAGTCCGGGCAGCAGTAGGGATGAGCCGGGCCTGTAGTGTAAAATCCCGAGCGCAGCAGTCAAGGCCCCACCAAAGTTCCTTAGAGTCCCAACGGTAGCCTCTAAGATGCAAGAAAAAAGCACAAATACGAATGCTCGCAAATCAAGACCTCGAAACCACATAAGACTTACTCCCCGACGTACCATAACATTCCCCTGTGCTTTTTGTCGGGCCCCTACAACTTCTGCACTGGGGTAATATAGGGCCTAAATAACTCCCAACACTATTTTCAGGGTTCCTTACTATAATTATAGTATAATGGGCCCCAATTATTAAGCCCCCATAATATATATATATATATATATATACATATACATATATATATACATATATATATATAACACTACACAAACCGGTTATAGCAGCTCCGGCAAAGGATCCTTGACCCGGATCTCCTGTCCTGGAGTGGCACCCCCAATCCTTTCGAAGCCCATCCTCTCGACTTTGGGTTTAGGGTTCCCAGAGCTCCCCAAATCCCTTAATTAAGGAATATACTGGAAATTACAATCGGATCCCGAATATGATTTAAGGCAAATCCCTTAATTAAGGAATATAATACCCTAAATTACAATAGGATCCCTATAATATGATTTAAGGCAAATCCCTTAATTCAGGGATTTTGGAAGGTCTGGGTTAAGGTTACCGTAGTCTAAGCTACCAGAAGAAGAAGACATCCTGCCTCTTATTTCCCCGCACTATCTTCCCCATTTAAATCGAGAACCCCATCAAGCCCAAGAGTACCTCGAAGCTGCCCCCGAACCCCCTTACACTCAAATCCTGCACCAGAACACTAATCGTGAAGCTTAGCCCGCCAACCCAAAGCTCCAACACCCCAAAGCCCAAAGCCCAAACCACAACTTTCAAACAACTGAACCTCCCAAGACAAAATTTGTACTGTAGAGGAACATACCGTCCCCACAGAATTATGAACCCGAAGGTCCCGCTCTGATTCGCAACGCCACCATACTAAACCCAATACAACCTATACCTAAGCAAATGAACTCCTAAACCTTTCCATAAAAGAGCCAAGAGACCCAGCTTTCGCCAATATCAGCAGTATACCGCACTCGTGGGAAAAACCGCCTGTCACAACTTCCGGGGTTCTCATTTAGGGGCTGCCCGGTTCAGGTTTTAGGGAGTTGTTGTTTTTACGCTTTTCGTGCAGCTTCAAGGGCTTTCCAGTTGTTTCGCGCTTCTGTGTTGGGAGCCATGTGGGTTTTTTTCTAGCGAGCGCAGTGAGCTCCCAAAAGAACCTGGTACTTTGAAAGATGGAGACTAAACAAGTATGTACAAACATGCGGCTCAGAACACTAGCACCACATCATTTATGAAGAGATTACCTCGCGTATTACCTGGAGAGGCTGAAAAGCCTTGGTGTGCCATCCTCTGGAACTAGAAAGGATCAAGCCTTTGAAGAGCCTGTTGCTTGACAACTCGCAGATGGGCATCATTGTCAGGATCAAACACGGCTATGGGACCTGCTATTTGTTTGTATGCGTCAGCATATGTCTCTAGCAACCAGTCAGATTTAGGNAGAGCCTGTTGCTTGACAACTCGCAGATGGGCATCATTGTCAGGATCAAACACGGCTATGGGACCTGCTATTTGTTTGTATGCGTCAGCATATGTCTCTAGCAACCAGTCAGATTTAGGGCGACCAACCCTCCTAGTCAGAACAGTTCTGGGCCTGAGGTTGTCGGAATGAAATACCACCTGATTTAACGGGTCTGATCTTGATGATCTCAGGACNTCTAGCAACCAGTCAGATTTAGGGCGACCAACCCTCCTAGTCAGAACAGTTCTGGGCCTGAGGTTGTCGGAATGAAATACCACCTGATTTAACGGGTCTGATCTTGATGATCTCAGGACGTGACCAAAGAGCCTCAGTTTCGCCTTTCTCCATGTGTCACCGAAGTGCTCAAAGTTACAATGGTAGACCTGGCGTATTTCCTGGTACATCCGTTGATTTGTTTGCTCTCTGTCTATAAATGTNTTGAAATGCATTTAGTTTAGAGATTTCAGCATTCGTCAGTTGTATACATTCAAGCCCATATAAAAGTTTTGATCTTACGATTGCGTTAAAGACTTGGATTTTCCATTTGATTGATGTGTTAGCCTTTTTCCAAAAGATCTTCAGTCGATTGCACGTCGCTATACAATCTCCCAACCTGTTGGCTATTTCTGCCTTGTTGTCGAACGTGTCAGTGAGTAAGGTGCTTAAGTATGTGGCTGATCTTTGCCTTGGGACTAGTCTTCCTGCAGCTGGTCCATCGGAAGAAAACCGTACTGATGAAACTCTTTGGTTTGCCGTAAGATTCACGCATTTCCCATAGTTCA
>BGNK01000352.1:40904-198310 GCA_003297005.1 Symbiodinium sp. clade A Y106 | reverse complement strand
TGAAATATCCTGCAATCTGCGAGCCATGAAGATTGCATGAGCGGTACTTTTATGTTTTCGGAATCCAAATTGCGTGGCCATTAACCACGAGTCCAATCCCTTGTCTAATCGCTCTTTAATTATAAGGGTAGTTCTCTAAATTAGGGTTCCTTTGGGGGGTCCCTTTTACAAGGGTGCCGCACTATATTCGGAACCTAAACAGGGACCTTGATTTAGAGAACTACCCATGGGCAAGCTGGGCATCAAGCTTGCGCTTTACAGTCGGCGTGCGCTCTCGCAGCAGGGCATGCGAACAATAAACCCAATAGGCCCCAAACCTTGAATCCTGAACGCTAACCCCCATATCTTACAACCCCGAACACGCATAACGGCCTAAATCCAAACAAAGCCGAGAGTCAGGGCACCCAGGTTGGGCACGCGGCACTGCGACTGATCGTAGTAGTAGTCGCACTCTAAGCCGTCCTCGAGAACAGCCTGCCACACATCGAAACAAGCTGGCTTTGACTAAGCATTCTTCACGGCTTCTATAAGGGATCCCTAAACCCTAAACCCTGATCCAAAAGGGGTTGATGATAATCTAGCTTTGGGTCTCTAGGGTCTTTGTGGATTGCAGTCTTCGGGATGTAGATTATTTACGGATCTAAGGATCTAAGCCTTTAGCTCTTAGGGGCTTACGGTTTCCGGGTGGATGTCAGGTGCACAACCCAGTGTTGAATGCCTTTCAGTAAGCCCCATGAGCAGTCTGCACACCCAACATTGCCTTGTCCTCGGCTGCAACCACGTATTGGAGAGCTTTTTCCGGGATGGTGATCTTGGAATTGCCGGTGTCCGGACCCTGGTACCGCCTTAGCTCTTCTCTTGAAGTGATCAATAAACGACACCCCTGTAAACAGAATCGGAATCCTTTAGTTGCCATTATGGTTCATTTTAAGGTACCTTGAACACGGAGCACTGAGGGTCACGCATCTTCAAGACTTCGCCACCGTACATCTCGCACATGTCCACGGCCAAGTCGTGGACACCTGGCAACAGGAACTTGTCGCTGCTGCCCCGCTCCCTTTCCTCGGCTGTTCTTGGAAACTCTTTCCAAGATATGTTTGCTTTTTCTTGAGCATATACTATGCTGAACAACAAAGCATGACTTTCAATAACGGCCAAGTTTCTCCGTGGCAGTCATTGTTGTCGACGACTTTCTCCCCGTTCAGCCACATGAAAGAGCCTGTCGAAAGAACGGTACTAGTTCGTGAAGGACCACACAAAGTGTCGGACGTCACCCTAAATCCTGAAACCCGAAGCCCTAAACCCTAAAACCCCAAAATCTTAAACTCTAAAACCTTAAAGCCCAAAATCCTAGAACCTTAACCCAAGGCAACTTTAATCTGAGCCCAGCACCATCGTCCGAACTGAGGAAGAACTTGTAGTTGCCCTCTTTTTTCGTGACCAGCTGACCTGTGCACCTGCAGTGTGCCGGCCATGATCGGCGGCGGAGTTAGGAAAATCCCTAAACCCTAAACCTTGACCCCTGAGCCCTAAAACCTACAAGGCTTGTGGTGTATAGTTCCAAATTTTTCTACGACACGGAAGGAATTCCCACGGGCAGCCACAACACTAAAACCCTAAACCCTAAACCCCTAAACCCCTAACGTAAGAACTCGGCAGCCCGAAGCCCTCAGAACCCTTCAGGACCCTAAACAGGAACACCTCAGAACCCTATACAGCTTTTAAAACAACATGGGTAGTTCTCTAAATTCAAGTCCCTTCTTAGGTCACAAATAGTACAGCACCCTGAAAAAACAGAACTCAAAGGGGAGCCTACTTTGGAGAACTCTCCATGCCGAGCCTGATGCAGAATTGATCGCCTTGGCGGACTTCGGGGAACTTGCCATGCTCCTGATGGGCTCTAGGCTTCAAAAGAAGCACTTTAGAGTCCGTTTTCCTGTCGCCCACGGAACACTGGCGAGCAAGATGGGAGGAACAAGAGGACGAGCAAGTGACGAACATGACAGGAACCATCAGAACCATGAAGGACGATGACGACGGTGGAAGAAATTTAGCCCTTGTTGCAGAATGATTATGTTGTGGGTGTTGCTATGGTGTCTCATGAACTCTCCTAGTCTTATGAAAAGATGAGCGTTTCAGACGGCCTGAGCCGCACTCCCCGAAAAACCCTGCAATCACAACCCTTGGCCCTAAACCCTAAGCCCCTAAACCCTAAACCGCTAAACCCGAATCCCCTAAACCCCTGAACCCCTAAATCCCTACCTACACCCTAAACCCTAAACCCTAAACCGCGGTCCATGAAGATCTTGGGGACAACCACTTCGTGGGCTGGCGTCCTCCGGAACGCAGCAAAATTAGAATAGGGTTTAGGGTTTAGGGTTCCTTTAAAGGGGTCTATAAGGGAGGGCTACTATAAGGGCTGTTATAAGGATTTAGTATAAGGGCTTTAATAATTAGAATAGGGTTTTGTGGGTCCTTTACAGGGTTCCTTACAGGGTCTATAAGGTCTACTACAAGGGTTTAAGGTGCAGGGGCCTTAATAACTAGAATTCGGGCTTGGGGGGTATGTTATACTAGAATGTTAATAAGGAGCCCCCCAAAATAGGCCCCCATAGTATGACCCGGGTACTAATAGGCAAAGAAGTTTTTGTGTTTGGGATATAGTGTTTAGGGCTTAGGAATTTAAGGTTTAGGCCTAAGCCCTAAACCCTGAACCCTAAACTCTAAACTGTACTAAACCCCTAAGCCCTGAACCCTGAATCCTAAACTCTAAACCCTATAACTTTACTAAACCCCTAAACCCTAAATCCTAGGGATTAGGGCAAACATGAACGCCGAGCCCCGAATCCGGAGCCGAAGGGTCGAGGAGATCTTCCAAAGATTAGGGAGCTTTCTCTCTTTCGAGGGTTGGAGTTAAGGGGCTAAGGGTTTAGGATTCAGGATTCAGGGTTTAGGCTTTAGCCTACTTGTCGGGTATCATGGGGAACCAAAGGTTAACCTTTTTCATAATATAAGGATTATACTACCCCAAAAGGCCCAAAAGGTTAAAGGTTACCTACTCTACTACTAGGTTCATCTCATCTCAGCGAAACCCTGGGTGCAGCAGGGCCTATTTAGGCTTAGGGTTTAGGGGTTTTAGGGGTTCAGGGTTCAGGTGCAGAAGGGCTCATTTAGGCTTAGGGCTTAGGGGTTCTAGGGGTTCAGGGTTCAGGTGCAGAAGGGCTCATTAGGCTTAGGGTTTAGGGGTTTTAGGGGTTCAGGGTTTAGGTGCAGAAGGGCTCATTTAGGCTTAGGGTTTGGGGGTTTTAGGGGTTCAGGGTTTAGGTGCAAAAGGGCTCATTTAGGCTTAGGGTTTAGGGGTTTTAGGGTTTAGGGGTTAGGGTTTAGGCTCTTTTTGCTTGTTGAGGGTCCTTTTCCACGTCGTCTGCAAAGTTTTGGGTTTAGCCATCCTGAACCCAAGCCATCAAACATTGAACCTCTTCTTCTCCCCGAACACTCAGTCCTAAACCCCTCCACCCTAATGTAGGAACCTGATTAAGAAACCTTGGGCCTTTATTAGGGTTCCTTATATAAATCTTACTTTTTGGGGGTCATAGGCTCAGGGTTTCTTAATCAGGTTCCTGCATTACCCTTATAGATCCCTTATAGTACCCTTATAGACCCCTTTAAAGGAACCCTAATAAAAGCCCAAGGTTTCTTAGGTTCCTCAGTCCTAAACCCCTCCACCCTAAGTGCTCAAGCCGACCTTCTTCAAACAGAGCCCCCAAACTGAAACCTGCCCGGTTTCGGGTTTCGGGTTTAGGGTTTTAGGGGTTAGGGTTCAGGGTTCAGGGTTTAGGGTTTAGGGTTTAGGGAGGTCAAGCCCTCGATCCAGAATCCCAGCGCTAAGCCACTTAACCCTGAGCCCTGCGTGCTGCACCTCTTGGCTTGAGGCCTAGGGTCGAGGGTTGAATATAGGGGGCCTGAAGTTTTTACCAATCCCCAAAACCCTCTTCTAATTATTGTTATGGTTTTTACTACTATCGTTATTAAGGCCCCCAAAACCCTCTTCTAATTATTGTTATGATTATTATTATTGTTACTATCGTTATTAAGGCCCCTATATGAGGGGAACCTGAAGCCTGAATCCGATCCAAACTCACGGTCCAATCAGAGAGGTCAGGAACTCGGCACTGAGACTTGTCGTAGAAGTAGCCGCATTTCAACCCCTGCTTCACGACGGCTGCCTGCGACTGGCAGAGACGGGTCTCAGATTCCTCCCTGACACATCTAGCCACTTGCTGTCCGATGTGCTATTATCAGAATGCGCCGAGTAGCAAGAACGTAAACGTCGCCCAGCTGCGCTAGGAAATGAAACTCCTGCCTACAGTAGCTTCGAGTACAAGCCACAGCGGCAGCACTCGTAGCACTACGCTTCTATTCAGCCTGTACTTTAAGGGTTTAGGGTGAGGGTTTAGGGGTTTAAGGTTCTAAGGCTAACCACCTGAAGCCTGAAACCCAAACCAAAAAACTCCAGGCGAAGATAACGATGCATGTTAATCATTGTTCTGCATGCAGACCGCCCATACCTGTCTCTAAATACGCAGCTCCTATACGTGTGATAAGACTATGCAGTGACACGCGCGCACGCACACATACACACTCTCTCCCTACTGTCTGTGCACGTAGTACATCATATCCGGGTGTATTCACATGTGTTCACACGTCTGCCAAAATATACACATGCATGTACACGCGTATGTAATCATATACATATATACATATGTATGTACAAATATATATATATATATATATATATTGTACAAGTGTATAGGTACATACAGTGGTATGTATGTATGTATATATATATGTGTGTGCCACTGCATGTGTGTGTACAAACAGACATACATTTCTATGTAGATATACGTACATACATAAATACGTACATACATACATACATACATACATTGCAGTACATTACACTAGTACATACATACACACATACATTTATACATACATACATACATACATACATACATACATACATACACACATACATACATACATACATACATACCTGCCTGCATACGTACATACATACCTACATACATACGTACACATACGAAAGCACACACAAATCGGGAGGGAGAGAAGCGCACTGCACCGCAATATAGTATGTTCGTGTCCAGTGTGCCGTGAAACATCGTGCTAGATAACGCTACCTGGCAGTCAGGACAAAACCTTAAACAGTTTCTAACCCTGTCTACTCTAGCTACCTAAACCTAAACCCTAAACCCTAAGCTCAGCTTCACAGGCACCCAGGCCTGGCAGCCGTTGGACACAACACCGCCGACCATGAGCCCCGTGGTCTTGATCTGATACTGACCTAGGTTTTAGTTGTTTTTTCTTTTTATGGGCCCGTTTCCAACTGCAGGGTTTAGGGTTTAGGGTTAAGGGTTTTTGTGTTTAGGGGTTGGTTTTAATGGTTTTACAAAAGGAGCCCAAAAAGAAAAAGGCAAAAGGGTACTACTGGGCAACCTAGTGACTGCCAGAGGAAAACGAACGTTTCCAAACATTGAGCACATGGTTGTCACTTCTCTTGAAGTCGCCAGCATCCACTTGCTCCCAGCCGTCGCCGCTGAGTGCAGCATCCACACCGGCGTTGTAGTGATGCTTCATGACCCACACGTAGAGAGTTACTGGTGCATCATAGGAGATTGTCCATGTCCCCGCAGACGGCCACGTCTTGGTACCACTGTACTTACCGCCAATGAGCACGGAGGGGACATTTTGAAGCTTGTAGTCACGCTGGCCTGGATTCACCAAGATTCCTTCCTTCATCGTTGTGATGGCATTCCTAAGCAGTTCAGCAACCCACCGAGCAGACATGTATACTTCTTTGGGTTAGTAATGATCATATTAGGAGCCAATATTATACCAAAACACGTAAAAAAAAACAATACCATTGGCTGACTGCTGAACCCCTTCCAAAAGTTAAACTTTTAGCCTCCTTATTACGGTTCATATAGAAACCCGAAAAGTAAAAGTCCTAAGAGCCAACCAGAAGAACGCCAAGGGTTGAGGGCTTGCTGCCACAACCTGATAGCCAGAAACCCTGGCAACTAGTGCAGGCCCACATCAAGAACGCAAATCAGAGCCATCAGGCTCTTCAACCTACTTGTCCAGTATCTTAGGGGAACCTGCATCCCAGATTCCATCCGATCCCCAATCCAGACGAGCCAGTGATGGAACCACAGCCCTGGCGGTGGCATCGACTTCAAGCTTTGGGTTTAGGGTTTAGGGTTTAGGGGTTTAGGGTTTAGGGGTGTAGGGTTCAGGGTTTAGGGTTTAGGGCTTTGGATTGTCTTAGGGACTTTAATGATTTTGAATAGGATTTAGGGGCTCCTTTGAAGGGTTCCTTAACGTAAACCCAAAGCCTTTACATGAGACAACACAGTCTTGTGCAAGGGTTTGGGTGTACTTCCGTGCTTCAATGTAAAATTAGACCACAGGGGAGGGATGCAAAACAAACCAAAGCAGCAGAGCGGCGTCGTTGAGACTGTTGACCCAAAGCCACACCTGGACTGCTCTTATCTTCGGGCTTGAACCCGTTCCAATTTCGTTCTGAGGTCAAAAATCTCCAACTCTAAGTTCTAAAGAACCTAAACCCGATACTAAACCCTAAACTAAACCTTAAACCCTGGGGGCTTCTTGTCGTAATATACCCCCAAACCCTATTCGAATTATTCGGGCTCCTACAGTATAGAGGCGTTCCTTGCGGAAGCGCCTGCCAAAAGGCTCTTTGTTGAGGGTCCCACCTTGAAAGTAGGAACCCCCCGCCCCCTTGCGTTGCGCAGCAGCCAGGGGAACGATGTGCTGCACCACCGCTTGCGCAAAGGAAAACCGCGATGTTGAGGGTTTAGGGCTTAAGGTTTTGGGTACCCGAAACTCTAAACCCTTAAAGGAACCCCATCATGCCCCATATAGGAACCGCTTCGATATGTCGCCTGACATGAGTTGCGAAGGCCGAAGCTCAGGCCAACGTCCAACAGGGACGGGGCTAAAGACCCGTGACAGAAATTCGAGAACCTTTGGAGCCATTTAGGGTCTAGGGTTTCGGGGACCTGCTTTCAGATATAAAGCACATTGTGCAAAGTCTGATGGTAGAGATCGCAAGATGACCAACGATGATATGCGGAACAAGTACTCGAATATACTCGAACAAACAATTCTAGTGTAGGGGCCTAAATAACTACCAATATTATTCCTTAGGGCTCCTATTATAAACATAGTATCATGGGCCCCTAAACTCGATTCTAATTATCCCTATATTACACTACCGTTATAGATCCCTTATAGTACAGTAGCCCTTCTACACTCCTTTAGAGGAACCCTATTCTAATGATTAAGGCCTCTATATTGCCGGGTCAGGGCGTTAGGTCTGAGAGCCAGATGCAGGCGGGTCACGGGCTTGAAGGTCTTGCTGTTGGCATGGCACGTGCCTGCCCCTGAAGCGAAGTACCTGGGAGATGTCGAGCAGAAGGCCACTTGGGACTTTCCGAAAATTAGCGGAACCTTTGTTTGGGTAGCAAAGCAAGGGCGGAGTCTCAGTCGCGACTGAATTGCAGATGTGGCACGCCGTCCAACCTGCCCCAAGCTCCGTGTCCGTGGACTGTCCGGCGATTCCAATTCCGATGGCAGCATCCGCGTCGTTGCTATCAGAGCTTTGGCACGCCTGGCTTGGGCAGTTCGCGCAGAAACCCCACCGAGCTTTGTTGCCGTCTTTGCACTCGATGTTGAAGCCAGGCCTCACAAACCATCACAAACCGTCTGCAACAGAACACGGACAGCAAAGGGAATCAAACCTGTGACAAGGAACATGCGAGCATGTGTTCCCTGGCCTCTGCATCGGGCAATCTCGGTACGAGCCTTTGACTGGGCCGAAGCTGCTCAGAATGCCATCCTTGTCCACGCTTTCGTCTCGAATGTAACCGGCACTGAAGAGGGCTCTGGCACTGCTGTACCTTTTGGAGAAGTCGTGCACTACGCAGTTGGACTCGGGGCTTCCGACGCACATGCGAATCCGCTCGAAGGGCTCCGCGTTGAATTCCTTGTACTTGGCATCCTCAACCGTGTCCACAGGCGATGCTTCGTTGAGCAAGGCGGTGTTGGTCCAGAGTGGGCTGGAGAATCCCAGCGTCGACGTCTCACCAACCTTCAACGCAAGCTTCCAGTTCACCTGAGAATCCAAGCTTTTTCGATTTAAAAACCCTAAACCCAAAACCCTAAATTGATTTTAAATCCTAAACCCGAAACCCTAAACGGGGACTCCTGAAATCCGCAGGAACTGAAGGCCTGTCTCGCTTTCAGACTTGGACCGTGGTCTGTACCTTCAACTACCATAACCTACTTTTTTGTGGGTTCTTATTATAAATCCTAAGTCCTAATATGGATTTTATAGGGACCCTACAAAAAAGTAGGTTTCGGTAGGTTAAGGTAGGGTTCAGGGCTGGACAATTCAAGGGTTCTTGAGGGGAGCAGGGTCTTGAAATTCGCTGCTAACTGCACAATTTCTCGAATCAGACCTCTTGGCCAAGCAGAGCCTCATAGAGTTAAGATGCGCTGTTAAAAGCTGAGGCCTTGAGACAGACAGTGTGACATGATTTCACAGATCATCCATGGTCGCCCCATGATGATGCCTTTACCAGAGTACCCATGGTCGCAGCATCATGGTCCTTATTTACCAGCCCATCCGTGGTCGAAACACGATGACGTCCCAGGGCATCCATCCGCACTCAAAAATGACACCAATCTCCCAGATCATCCATGATGGCACCTGTTCACCGGAGCATCTACCGAGCTCCGTTTTCTTGAGAGTATCCGGCCGTTCGGACGGCGCCAAGGACCAGGACTGCTTTTTGTGATGATATGTCCGAACCCGTGGCAAGGCCAAAGACTCGAACAAGAACGTGTTACTGCTGCCGGTCGGTGAATAGATCAAAGGCGACAGATCGCGGGGAGGATGATTACGGCGGGCGCTACGGCGACTCCGCCATCGACTGCCAGCATCAATGTCACCACCAGCCCCAGCTACAAATCCACCACCACCGCCCCCAAAACCAAGCGAAACCATGACGACCACAACCACTACCATAGGGTGTAGGGTTTAGGGTCAAAAGCAACAACTATGACAGCGAGAACAAGGACTGGATGAAGGAGAAACAGGACTACCACCAAACAACGACGACAATATATACAATCCACAGCAGGTTCCGCAGTAGTGCGAGGCACGCTGTGTTTCAATTATTCGGTTTTATTCAGGAGACCCCAAAAGAACAAGGTCATCCCGACCCCCAAACCTAAGCATGCAATCCTGCACAGATTTTCGCGTACCAAAAACAAAAAGAAATGACAGCTTAGACTTCAAGAAAAAGAAACACAGTGGCATTTTCCGAAAGACTTTCCAAGTTGGGCATTGAAGAACCGAGTAACTGAAGGCACCTGAAGTATCAAACCTTGGACGCTGAACTACGAACCCTGAAAGCCCTTGGCCTGAAACCTCAAAAGCCTGGGCTAAATCCTGAAGCCCTAGACCCAAAACCCTCAACCCTAAAACCCTAAGTCCTAAACCCCTAAACCCTAAGCCCTATTAAACCCTTGAACCCTAAAACCCTAAACCCTAAACCCTGAAACCCTTAAGCCCTAAACCCTAATAAGCCCTTAACCCTATAAACTCTAAACCCTTTAAACCCTTTAAACCCTATAAGCCTAATAAGCCCTTAACCCTATAAACTCTAAACCCTTTAAACCCTTTAAACCCTATAAGCCTAGAACCCCAACAACTCCGAGTCGCCTTCACCTTGTCCTTGCACGCACAGAGCGGAGCTGTGTTGGAATGTCGGACTTTAGAGCAGCTCAAGGCACTCGCGGATGTCCCCGAAGTTACTGGTGTGCCTGGGTTCAACGGTCAAGGTTTAGGGTTTAGGGTTAGAAGTTTAGAGGTTTAGGATTTCAGCTTTCGGGGTTTTGGGCTTTAGGGTTTCGGTTTCTACGGGTTGGGGTTTCAGGGCTTAAGGCTTGAGGGTTTGCAGCAGCTACGGCGCAGCGACGGCGCGGGGGTTGTTCGGCGCTGTATTACAAGGAGGCTTAATTGAGAGCAGCCGCCATCGTATGCTCCAACTTCAACCATCGAGCATGAGAGTAAACAAAGTTGAAATCTCAACGCAGCCGCATGTTGCGGACCCCTAGAATTTCACAACTCTTGTAACCTGAATTGGCCAACCAAGTCCAGCAATCTCCTTGCTGAGTTTTATGCAGTAATCAAGGTAGCCTATTTGGTCAACACCCCAAAAATTCTTGCGACGGCTTTGGGGTATGGCATAGTTTGATTATGTTGGGCCATGTTGGGCCTATGAATTAGCCCAGGTGCAATCATCATTTTTGCGGCCTGTGATGAATGGGGCACCAGGATAGTTCCGCGATGCATGGAAACCTTGGCGCGGAAAGCACTCCGAAGCTGAGGTGGCAAACTCTAAAACCTTGAGGCCAGGGGCAGTTCTGATCCTCAGACGTACGCCGTTCAAATACTCTCTCAGCCGGTCTCAGCAAAATATAGAGTGTAGAGGGCCTCAACAAGGCCTCAATAATCAGAATAGGGTTTCGGGGATTCCCCTGTATACAACTTGATGCAAATACTACTCGTTTAGCCCCGGTATGAATCCGCAATCCGCAAGAGGGTTGCGCCCGAGAAACTCTTGCAGACGTGGCCAACTTTGGCAAAAGCCGCCTTGACCTTCGGGTTTTATTAAATGTAAAAACTTTACATGGGAATCTGTCTCTTATTCGGGTCCTACTGTTTTGGTGCTTATTGGGATGCTCACTCTCGGAAACACCCAACTTAAACCCCAAACTCTAAAAATTCCCACCTTATCGTTGGAATCGAGCGCTGCCATTTTCTGCTTGTCCTCGGGATCTCAAGCTTTCGTGGAGGCACGTAGAGAGGCTCAGAGCTTAGGGTTTATATAGAGCTTAGGGGTTTATAGGGTTTAGAACTTATAGGGTTTATAGGAGTGAATAGGTGGTCTTAAGTATGGGGCTCTAACGTGCTCTGCCAAACAATGCAACAACGAATGAAAGCTAGTGATAGCCAACGCATGCTCGTGTTTGAACCTTGAATGTGTGGCACCCCAAAGTATCTGGAATTCACGTTATCGGCTCCGAGCTTTCGTGTCAAGTGAAAGTCTTCCAGCGATGGTACGATTCGTTCGTGCCTTCCCACCAAGCTTAGGCTCGCGCGGGAAATCTACACTATGCCCTGGGATTTGAGGTAGCCAAGGAGGAATAAGTATAAATTTGTATTTCATATGGTTCCCTTAAGGAGCAGGTGCAAAAACAAAGCATTAAAGTACGGTACTCCAGAACCCCGTACTTAAATTCAATCCCTATACCCTTAGAGGAACCCTTATAGCTCCCTTAAAGGAACCCTCATTATGGCAACCTGAATGAAATCCATTAAGTACAACAAGAGCCCTGGCATCCAATATCCAGAGCCTCCAATATCCCTTGATTAGGAAATCTACCTTAAATCATCTTAGGGATCCTACTATATTTTTTCAGGTATATACCTTATTTAAGGGATATTGGAGTCCCCTAAACCCTAAACCCTATAGATCCCTTATACAAGTAGGAACCCTTAAAGGATCCCTTATAGATCCCTTAAAGGAACCCTAGGTATTGGAGTCTCTGGGTATCAAGCCACTTCAAACCCTAACCCCTAAACCCCTAAACCCTAAAACCCTAATCCCTAAACTCCTAAACCCCTAAACCCTAAATCCCTAAATCCCTAAACCGTAAACCCCTAAAACCCTAAAACCCTAATCCCTAAACTCCTAAACCCCTAAACCCTAAACCGTAAACCCCTAAAACCCTAAACCCTAAAACCCTAAAACCCTAATCCCTTAACTCCTAAACCCCTAAACCCCTAAACCCTAAACCCCTAAACCCTAAACCCCTAAATCTCTAAACTCCTAAACCCCGAAACCCTAAACCAGAGCCCAGCCCTGAAACCCAAAGCAGGAAGCGAAGTCGAAAGCCATCCTCTCCGAATGAACACAGGGGGCCTGAACAGCTAGGGCTTAAGGGGTTAAGGGGTTTAGGAGTGGAGTTGAGAGTTTAGGGTTTCGGGTTTAGGGGTTTAGGAGTGGAGTTTAGAGTTTAGGGTTTAGAGTTTAGGGTTTAGGGGTTTAGGGGTTGAGGAGTGGAGTTGAGAGTTTAGGGTTTAGAGGTTTAGGGTTTAGGGGTTTAGGGGTTGAGGAGTGGAGTTGAGAGTTTAGGGTTTAGGGGTTTAGGGCTTAAGGGGTTTAGGGGTTTAGGAGTGGAGTTGAGAGTTTAGGGTTTAGGGGTTTAGGGTTTAGGGGTTTAGGGGTTTAGGAGTGGAGTTGAGAGTTTAGGGTTTAGGGTTTAGGGGTTGAGGAGTGGAGTTTAGAGTTTAGGGTTTAGGGGTTCAGGGGTTTAGGAGTGGAGTTTAGGGTTTAGGGTTTAGAGTTCAAGGTTTAGGGTTTAGGGTTTTCAGGGGTTTTAAGCACAGGCTGTACACTTTGCGGGTTAGGCTTCAGGTTTTGAGGTCTCGGGTTGGAGTCATGCCCTGCAACCGTGGACCGGCGCCATGTTTACGGCTTCTTCTTGACTTGTCTGTAATCCCAAGACCAGGTGCCTAAATCGTGTAACCTTCCGGGATCTCGGCCAGTTTGAACTGCCTTGCTGGGGTCTAATGCTACATGGGTGGTTCTTTAAATTAGGGTCTCCACAGTACGGGCAAGGACCCTAACTTTACAAGGGACCCTACTTAGAGTAGAGGACTACCCATGTCTTGTATTTCGGCGGGAGAAGCGAGGCCAAGCAATCCCAAACCCTAAACCTGTCCGACTTCGCGTAATCAATCAAAGTGTCGCAGCTGCGGAAGCCGTTGGCTTTGCACACCTGGATGTTGCCAGGGCGAGGGTTCGGCGAGGGTTCATAAGTCAAGTATTTGCTCGATTTCGGCCGTTGCATCAGAGTCTTCCTCAGCATTTAAAAACGTTTGTTATGGTTCCTCATGTCCTGAAAGTATCATACAAGGCCCTGAGCGGCTGGAACCAGGGAAAGCTTTTGGCAGGAAAACCACGTCATCGATAAGGGTTTGCGGAGTGTTGTGCACATGATGCCGGGATTGTCAGGCAAAAGTGGTCAGTTGTGTGAATTCAGTGGTCGTTGGCTTTGTTTGTGTGAAAGGAAAAGTGCTACGATGTTGGAAAGCCCTACAGGTTCTACCGTGCCAGTTTCAGACTCTGAAGTTGACTCGCAAGCGGAAGGTGCAGTGTTGATGGCTTTGTTGAATTCGCATTTCCTAGGCGTTATCATGCTGTTCCTTACGAAGCGTTAGAAGCGAACAGACTTGATATGTTGGGCCAAGAATCTAGCGCCTAAGCGAGAAGCGTTTCGGACTGAAGGATTTGGATACAAAGCTTGCAGACAAGGCCGAATGCAAGGACTCAAAACATGGTTCCAGTATCCTTTCACCGTCAAGAAAAAGCTTACAAATCCATGAACAACAGCACGGAGCCAGCAGAGCTCAAGTGAACAGTCTGAGTGGAATCTTGTGTGGCAGCTCTGTCCATTGAGTTCTCCTGTGATTTGGCTCCCACGACGAATAAACTTGACGTTTGCTCTTTGCAAACGACAGTCAAGTTCGCCGACAGACATGCGAAGACTAAGCCCAATGAAACCATAACCTCCACGCAGCCCTACGAAACCTAACAACCAAACTGCCGCAAGCTCAAGATTCTTGGAAACCAACAGTAGAACCGAAACCCTAACCCGTAAAGGTTGAAACAACCTAAACCCTAAACCCCTAAACCCTAAACTCTAAGCTTTATGCACACGTCGGGAGAAGGCACGTCGTTGCACGGCTGAGCGAAGTCTGCCTGGAACCACACTCTGTCCTGCAGCTTGGTTGTGTTTTTAGGTTTGGGGCTTTAGGGCTTAACACTTGGTTCAACATGTAGGTGTCTGTTTTAGCGTTCAAGGTGTTAAGGCTTTTCGGTTTTGTCTCGCAGGCAGGACTATGTCCTTCTTCTGCGCCTGAGCCGTGACTCTGTCATCGGACGGGTTTTGAAATGTGCTTAAAGCTTTATCTTGGCTTCGCTACTTACTTATGATTGCACTCTTCAGTTTATGCTGCATACGAGAGCTGTGAAGGCATGTTCTCGCTACCAGGGTGTTCGTCCATGTTTACCCTGTATAGAAGCCCCTTACAGGTGGGTAGTTCTTCTTCTTCTTCCATAGTACTCCCATAAGACCCCCTTTACCTTATAGGAGTGGTATGGGAGGCTTATGGGAAACTACCCACCTAATAACTACCCACCTGTAAATGGCTTAGACTGTACCCGGAAACGCCAGCGCTGAGACGAGGAGTCGGTAAGAAAGAATCTCGCAAATCTAGTGAGCGATGACATCCTGACGAAGGGCCTCTGAAACTCTAGGTCTAGGTATGAACCCTTGTCAATTACAGCTCCACAAACCTAAACCCGAAACAATCAACACAGTAAAACCAAGGCCCCGGAGCCCTGAAACCCTAAACTGCCCTAAACCGTCATGGCCCGAAAGTGGCCTTCTTTTCTTTGCAGGCGCAGAGAGGCTTGCCGCCACCTTGGTTCCTGTCGCAACTCAATGAGCTCGGACTGGTTTCGGGAGTAACCTGAGCTCTGCATGAACAAGGAGTTCGAACTGAACATGCAGGAAGACTATCCTGCAAAGCATCAGATAAGTTCAACTTCCAGCAGCATCCGAGCATCCGAGAGTCCACAAATATTCGCAACATGAGACAACTCAACGACTCAAGCTCTAAACGACAACAAGAAACGATTTCTTCAACTTGAGACTCGGCAGGTCGGCCCGATCTCTGCGGAAGCTCTCAACCCTGAAACTCGCTTTAGGCGTTTAGGGCTTAGGGCTCGGAATCTTAACCCACAACCCCCAAACTGGCTGTAGGGGTTTAGAGTTTAGGGCTCTGAATCTGAAAACCCCTAAACCCTATACCCTAAACTCCTAAACCCTGAACCCTAAACCCCAAACCCCTAAACCCTAAACCCTGAACCCTAAACCCCTTAAGCCCTAAACCCCTAAACCCTGAACCCTAAACCCTAAACCCCTAACCCCTAAACCCCTAAACCTTAAACCCTAGAGCCGACCCCAAACCCAAGCCCTAGGAGCCGAAATCCCTCTGGCCCGACATCCGAAAGCCACGAACCGCCCCAAAACTTATCCCTGATTGACTGGGCTTTTAAGTAACCAGAAAGAAAAAAGTATAAACTTTTATTTCATAATGGTTCCTTTAAGAAACAAGTATTAAAGTATGGTACTCCAAAACTTACAGTGAACCCCAGAATGTTGGAACATGAGTTTAGGATGATTCATGCTGGGATTCCCTTTACTTTACTTTAAGGCCATGAGGCTAAAGATGTTCCAACTTTCTAGCTTCTACTGTAAAGCCACGAACCGCCCCAAGACTTATCCCTGATTGACCCCTCTGTAGATCCCTTACTTCGAGGCCCAGGGGACTTAGTAAGGCTCCTTCAAAAGGGATCTACGAGGGTTCTATAAGGGGGGGGGTTATGGTTAACTTGGAGGCCCAGGAGACTTAGTAAGTAGCTTATAAGTAGAGTAAGAAGTACCCCAAATGGATATACCCCGATTAGAACCCTACTTTTAACCGACTTACTAAGCCCCCTGGGCCTCCAAGTAGATCCCTTGATGAACCTTTAGAAGAATCCTTGAGGAAGGCGTAAAGGAACCCTGACAAGAACACGTAAACCCTAAACCCCCAAACCCTAAAGCCTAAACTTAGAAGGAATCCCTTAACATCAACCCAACAGCTGGCGCGCAGTCGTCGTTTCGGCCCGTCGAGAAAGGGCTGCCTGGATAATTTCGGGCTCCGTGGTAGCCTTGGCCAGAACCCCCCTAAGGAGTCCTTCAAGGGATCTACATATGCGCTTTTGGGATTTAGGCTCAGGGTTTAGATGTTTCGGGGTGTGTTTTTTTTTGTTTTTGTTTTGTGTTTTTCGGGTTTGCGATAAGGTGAAATGATGATATAGTAAGCCCCTAAACGTTGGACGCCGGATTAAGAATTAGCGCTGGGACTCCCTATACATTACTCTTAAGGATTGAAGCTATTGGGTTTCCAATTTTTGGGCTTCTACTTCTACTGTAGAAATTTCAGGATTGAAGATCTATCAGTTCGGGTTGAATGGATGGGGACCGTGACAAAGTCACAACTACCGGAAGTGATGTGCTTCCGAAACAAAATCAAATCATAGACCCTTGGAGTGGTGTCCGAATTCTAAGAAACCAAATAAAACCAAGACTTAACGAGGATGCCCAGCAACCTAGGAATAAAAAGAGCTCCCTTTTTGCAATCGGGTAACTTTATAAGGAACCTGGGACTACAAAAAGGGGAAAAGGGCCCACTGGAGGCCTAGTTAACAAGTCTACCTGTGACCCCAAACCCTACAAAATAGTGGGTTATGACCCCTTAATTAGAGGGTCGAACCCTTAAAACGGTAGGTTTTCGGATCCCAAGGTACAGCCGAAAAAAAGCTAAACCATTAAACCCACACTCGGTGCACGCAACCCTTGCAGTGGTAGCCCACTTCGCGGAAGGCCGCTGAGACTTTCTCGTTGCTGGAGAGGGCCACCATCTGCTCCTTATCCTTGGAATTGGGGTTTGTGAACAAGGTTGCGGTTTGGAGTTAAACGTGCACAAAACCACCTACTTCGGGCCTGCAGTCTACGATCATCCAGTTTTAGGCATTTGCTTCTCGATGGCCCGGTCGCCACACTTTGCTGGACAGCTTAGGTCACAAAGGTAAGACCACCTTGACGATGCTCTCTGAATCCTAAAAGTCCTAAATGTCCTAAACCTCGGAACCCTTCAACCTGCAAGCTTTATAATCCTACTGGCCGCACACCTCTACTAGACCCAAGAGTAACCTAGGACTAAAAAGGGTGCCGTTTTTGTTTTAAAGGGGACTTATAGGGGCACCTGAACCCTAGAAAAAGGGAATAAGGGCCTACTCTAGGTCCTCTGTCAAATTTTAAAGAACTCAGCCGGGAGGCGGCCAGGGTTTAAGGGGGCGGGGTTGAGGAGATGGACAGTTCGTAATATAGGGGCCTTAATAATTGGAATAAGGTTCCTTGAAAGGGGTCTGTAAGGGTTGCTATAAGAGATACTATAAGGATGCTATGAGGGTACTATAATATAATGGCCATAATAATTTTAATAAGGTTGGGGGGCATGTTATACTATAGTTAGAATAAGTTAAGGAACCCCCAAGACCCTATTCTAATTGTTACGGCCCCTACATTAGGCCTCAGGGCGCCGGATTTACAGGTTGTCGGTTTGAGGTTTGGTTTCAGGGCGTGCGGATTAGCTTCACAGAGGTTTGTGCTTCGGGCTTCAGACAACTATGGCGTCTGGCTTTGATTTGGCTTCAGGGTATCGCTAAACCCTAAACCCTGTCGAGGTTTCAAATCTCTCATCTCAGCGGCGCATCGCTCGTAGGAGTTGCGCTCGCACACCTTTTCCAAGAGACCCCAGTATTTCTTGATCGCTGTGATGCATTTCTAGTACTAATTAGACTCGGTTGGTAGCAAAATAAGCTAATTTCTTTGGGGAATACGGCTTAGGGTTGTAGTGAGGAGTCGCAGATCGGTTGGCGTGTCTCTTTCCAGATGCAATCCTACGCTGCTTGATGCTGTTTGCCTTCCTCACAAGCCCCGAAACCCTGAACCCTAAACCAGAAATCCGGAAATTCTGAACCCCCCTAAACCCCAAACCCCCCTAAACCCTAAACCTTAAACCCCCCTAAACCCTAAACCCTAAAAATAAGCCACGGCACCGAGTCGCAGGTTTCCCCACTGTTGCCCATGAACCAGGGCACCAACTTCTGCCAAGGGTCACGGTTTAGGCTTTAGGGTTTAGGGTTTTTGCGGGGGTTCTTGTAATACAAGGGCCTTACTAATGGCCTTACTAATTAGAATAGGGTTTTGGGGCCCGTTGTAGTATAAATATACAAAGGAACCCCATTTAGGCCCCGATATTAATCAAAAAGATCCTGCTATGAGCTGGGTCTCGCAGGTTGCCCGTTTTGTGAGAATTCTTATAATGCAGAATGATCCTCCTAGTCGGGATCTAGGATCTGCTTCGGGCACCTGATCACTGAAGGTTTCGGGTTTAGGTCTGAGGGTTTTGGGTGGAGTGTCCCCGTAAACTCTAGCTTCTCTCTGTCTACCTTTCTTAGTTGCTGAGTTCATAAGGCCCAAAAAGTGTAAAGTGTATCCACTCAGCTACTAAGCTTTCGCAGATCCAGCGGGTGGTTCCGCCTGCATGGAGGCCCTTGTTTGACAGAGAGGGAAACGGATTGCATCGCTCCGATCTGGTTGTCTGTGCATTTTCTTTTGTCTGTATGTGCGCATGTATGTAGGTATGTATATACCTGTACACCTATTATACATACATACGACAAGATGTCTTTCTCCTTCTCTGCTCCTCCCCCTGTTGGCAAACTCTCCAAAGACCCAATTCTCGCTCTCTTCGTGCTCAAAGCTTCGCAGCGCCCCAAATTTGACCCTAAAGCGCCTAACCCCTAAACTCCCTAAAACCCTAAACCCTAACCCCTAAACTCCAAATTGCACACTCTGAAGCGAAAATCTTGAACAAAAAACCCGGTCTTAGGGTTCGAGGGAAATCGAGGCAAAAGCGCGGTTCTAAGTGCCTAGGGCTTAGGGTTTAGTAGACGTGGGAGTTTCCGAAAATAGGGGTACCTTATTTGGGGGTCCTTATAATAAGGATCCTACTATTTGGGGTACTATATTAGGGTCCCCTATTTTCGGAAATCCCCACGTGGCAGCGGTGACGGATATATTCGGTTCAGGGCTTTTTTTTTGACCCTTCTTTTCCGTCTGCTATCACTAGCGGTTCAGGGCTTTAGGGTTCAGGGCTTAACAGCCTAGGCAGCATTTTAGATGCTCGGGAGGGCAAACATTTAACCGCCGAGCGCCGCGACTTTAAACCCCAAGAACCACACTTAAAACTTTGCCACAGGAACAGCTACAGCTCGAACCTCGCCCGAAACCCTAGACGACACAGCAAGTGCATGTCATGAGTTGGCTCACTGTAACACACTCTGCCAGAATGCCTTCTCGTGCTTGAGGACTGCAGCGGGGACCTTTACCTTGGAGTTGCCGGTATCCGGACCCTGGTAGCGCATCTTGAAGACTTGGCCGCCGTAGTTCTCGCACATCTCTACCCTGATCTCATGGGCACCTGGCTTCAGGAACTTGTCGCTGCTCCCCTTCTCCCTTTCTCCATGGCAATCGTTGTTGTCGACGACCTGCTCCCCGTTCAGCCACATGAGGGAGCCTCACGACAAACTCAGCTGCAAGCACACGCTCTCTTCAACCTGTGCTAATGCGGGGCCACTGCTTGCTGCATGCAGAGCACCATCATCTGAGGCGAGAAAGAACTTGTAGTTGCCCTCCTTCTTCGTGACCAGAAGACCAGTGCACCTGCCACAGCATTCGCGAACTGAGGGGATACCCCAAGCCGTTGCAATCCCTGCCTGACACAGAACTGATCCAGTTGACGTATCTTGGGGAACTTCCCGCCGGACTGACGGGGAAGCACATCACTGCAAGTGCGACGTCGGGTTCAGGGTTTAGGGCTTAGGGGCTTAGGGGCTTAGGGTGGCTTAGGGTTTAGGGCTTAAGGTTTAGGGTTTTTTAGGGCTTAGGATTTTAGGATGCATGATTGCAAGAGGATCAACAGCGCCCCTGCAGAGCCGGCCCGTAACCTTCATCCCTTTTCCCAATCCCGGTCCATGTAGATCTCGGGCACGATCTCACGATGAACGGGTGTCCTATTGAGGTGCCATGTGCAAGTCATGAAGCTTGTGAGTGCAGCAGGGAATACAAGCCCTAAATCATAAGCCCTAAACTACAATTCCTACACTACAAACCTTAACCTACAACAACAAATCCGCAACTTCCAAACGCCGCCACACAAGCCGAGAGTCAGCGTACGCAGGTCCGGAAGGACGCACTGGGTCTTATCATAGAAGTAGTCGCACTCTAAGCCGGCCAATAGATCGACCTGGGAGACATTAGGGGTTCTATAGCAGGGTCCCCTCTAAGGGTGCCATAGGGTTCTATGATTGGGTCCCCTATAGGAGGTTCCGAACATAAGGGGTGCCTAATTTTGGGTCCTTATCCTACAATTTAGGGTACTATATTGGGGTCCCCTATTTTCGGAAACCCCACCTGGAGACATGGAAAGCTCTGCCCAAAGACGTTCAGTTTAGGGTTACAAGGCTTTGGGGTGCAGAGACGATTGTCGTAAATCGTCTTCAAGAACCCTGTTCGGAATGACAGACAAACTAGTCGTGATGCTGCGCATTGAGCCTTATGAGCGTTCGTCACGCCGGACCCTAATTTAGAGAACTACCCATAAAGAACCCTTATAGTACCCCTAACGAACGCTATAGAACCCTTATGGATCCCTTTAAGGACCCCGTCTTGCGGTCTAAACACCACGATCCGAAAGCCTCGCTAAAAGCCAAACCCGACACCCCAAACTCAACATCCCGTTGAATTCTTTGGGTTTAGGGGTTTAGGGTTTAGGGTTGTCCTGAACCCTGAACCTCAATGTATGCCGGCCCAAGACCATATGCTCAGTTACGGAAAGCCTCATGTATGATATGAATCGTCGTCTGGGCTTGTTGCAGCCATCAGGGGCTATGTGAAACGTGGCGGTTTGAAGATCCTCAGAAACGGCGGCCTTTTTTCCCCCCCACACTGCCTGAAATTGCAATCATGCTGCTTTGCTCCTCCTGGCTGGGTTGTCTGGAACCATGCCCGTAATCCCAGCCCTCAACCCTAAACCCTAACCCCCAATGTCAGCAGCCGCTGAACCTCGAAACATGGAGGCGAGCTGCTCTTTTCTTGCAATCTGCGGTGCAGTCCATCCCGGGAGGATCGCATTCTTCATCCCCAACCACCTGCGTCCGGAAGCAAAGCCCTAAACTCTAAACCCTAAGGTGAGGTGTCATCTTTGCGTTGTGCAGGTTTGTGGTTCAGGAGCTGAGGGGCTTAAAGTTTATGGATGCGGGAGGTTGCAGTGTCTATCTGCAAAAGCTGGCAAGGGCCTAAACCCTACCTAAAGTCTCCATTGTAGTTCCTTTTTTTGGTTCACCAAAAACTATATTATAGGATCCTAACCATAAAACTGGTTAACCAAAAAAAGGAACTACAATGGAGACTACAGGTAAACCCCTAAACCGCTCCACGGAACCTCCTCATCGCCACAAATGGGCTTGCAGCCGCTCTCACTTTCCCACTGCCATCCTCCCGCTGCCAGGACGAAGTTCTTCTTAGGGGCTGAGTACCCTAGGCCAAAAAAGGTTAACCTTTTCAATTATGGTAGGATTACAGTAGAAGCCCAAAAGTTGGAAACCCAATAGCCTCAATCCTTAAGAGTAATGTATAGGGAATCCCAGCACTATTTGGCCTTAATCCGGTTTCCAACTTTATGGGGTTTACNAGGATTACAGTAGAAGCCCAAAAGTTGGAAACCCAATAGCCTCAATCCTTAAGAGTAATGTATAGGGAATCCCAGCACTATTTGGCCTTAATCCGGTTTCCAACTTTATGGGGTTTACTGTATATATTTCAATTATAAGTTGTCGCTGTTATTTAGGTTGAAAACAGGTTAACCTTTTCAATTATGGTAGGACCTATAGTCTCCATTGTAGTTCCTTTTTTTTGGTTCACCAAAAACTATATTATAGGATCCTAACCATAAAACTGGTTAACCAAAAAAAGGAACTACAATGGAGACTACAGGGATTATATAAGCCCCAAAAGGTTAAAGGTTACCTACTCAGCCCCGAAGTCTGTTCAGAGGCCATAAGGATCAAAGTGCCGGGTTGAAGGTTCGGGGCGTGGGTTTGAGGTTTAGGGTTTAGGGGTTTAGGGGTTTCGGGGTTTAGGGTTTTGGGGGTTTAGGGGTTTAGGGGTTTAGGGTTTTGGGGGTTTAGGGGTTTAGGGCTTAGGGGTTTAGGGTTTAGGGGTTTAGGGTTTTTTTTGTTGAACCCTCGTGTCTTTTCAGCCTGCAGGCCTTCGGACTACCATAATGGTTGCGGGAATGGGACAGCTTTGACACCGGACCGAAGGGGGATTAGGGTTTAGGGTTTAGGGTGTAGAGGGTTTAGGTTCAGGTTGAGGGTTGTACTGTGCTGCCTTTGGCGGGTTGGCTGACGGAGTAAGTAGGTTTGTAAGCAGGAGCTGCTACAGAAACAGAACCCTCCAGTCAAGGCTACAATGGCCAGCAACCCTACAAGGACAGCCCTAAATATCCCCTCTCAAAGACTTACATACACTCGCGCAGGCCCTAAACCCTGCGGAAGCAGCAGCCCACTTACCAAAAGGGTCCCATTTTGGGGTCCGAAAAACGGTACGGCACCCTTATAACACGGACCCTAAGACGCACCCGGATCCTTTCAGCAGTGTGCAGTTGTCAGCGCAACACTCCCCCTGGTCGCATTGCTCCTGCCCGGCTTACCTTAAGCTACCACCTGATTTTTGTAGGTTCTGATTGTAAACCCTAATATGGAATTTATGCAAATCCTGCAAAAAGTAGGTTTTGGTAGGTGAAGGTAGGGTTTAGGGGCGGCTAAGTTGCGGCTTCGAATTTCGGCTCTTGGGATTTGGAGCTCCGACGAAGACCTGCCTTTTCGCTCCCACAAAGAACAGGTGTTTTCGAGGAGCGTATGATATTAGTCTTCTTACTGTTTCTCACGGGATCAAGGTCATGGCACCCGGTGTTCGTGATACCGATACTGATGTTGGCATGTCAGGAATTCGGAAACACTTTGGTGTTTACAGCGACTTTGGCATGCAAGAGTCCTGCACAAGTTTATGCAGGTTGTTGTGCAAGTTACTACATAGATCTTGCTTGCGGTGGGGTGAACAAAAGATGATACATGTGTGTCTGTGTGTATATGTACATCTCTATCTATATGTATACTTTTGAGCTGCAAATCCACGATGCTTCTGGCAGGGATACCACTGAACTACTAGTAGTTGACCGCAACATTGAACTCTATGGTTTGGGGCTTGATTTTCAAGGCCGTTATCAAAGCTGTTCGCCAAAGGTTGTGGAGTTTCAATTTTGAACTTTTGGGAGCAAGTTAATGGGCGGTTTAGGTTCTCGTTTCAGGTTCATGGCCCCGTCAGGCTCAGAGTCCCGGGGGTTGGGCTAGGGTTTAGGGTGCCGAAGTCCAGCAGGGATGTCTGGATGTGCAGCAAGGTCAGATTGAGACTATCTGGAAAATTCAAGCGGTCAGACGGCAATAATGCCTAAGCAATCACAAGTTGTGGGGTTCTGGACAGAACACATACTGCAGGAGGCATCGACCAAACGGCTGCTTTCAGTACCTCGGAATCCCATGGTACTACTTGTAACATCAGTGCTTCACAGCTCAAACAAATATGTTATACAACCAAAACCACGGAACATTAGAGCAATGCTCATATCCGAACAACACCCCGGAAGAGTCTAGACGATTTCAGACCCCGTAAAGGATTCCTACTGTCGGCCGCTTCCATACCGTGGATTTGAATTAAGCCCTAAACCTGAAGTTTACGTTCAAATCTTCACCGCCGGTTTGCAGCTAAGGCACTTTTCCGACCACCAGCCCATCACCGCAGATGGAAGCAGCTTTCTTCCTTGGTGGCTGAGGCGCTTAGGATTTGCGGTTGAGGGTTAGTGTTGCGGAAACAGGATCTGGCTTGATTAGTAAGCCATAGTCATAACGCAGGGTTCGCAAAGGCATGCTTGGGAGACACAGGCTAAACTGTTGGTTGCAGGAGGAATTCCTTCACACATCCCAACCCGCGCAAATCAAACTAAACCAATCGAACCCCCCCCCCCCAACTCGCGCAATTTCAACTAAACAGGTCGTCACCCCCAAAATAGTATGAGCACTTATTTCCGTAAATCCTGAACCCTAAACTCTCATAAGGAGCCCCCAAAATAATATAATATAGGTAATTATTACGGCCCCTATATAAAACCACTAAAACCTGCCTCCAAGGCTCTCCAATGGCACCCACTCCCATCCTTCCTTGAGCCTGCACTCCTCGGTGCACCCCTCTCCGGGGGGATCGCACTCCTCCTTTCCAAGCACCACCTCAGCTCTTGAAGTGGGGTGACGGCTCTTACTTACGTCCTCAATGAGCTGGTTAGCTCTGAAACCTATACCCATAAACTCCTAAACTCAAAGCTCTGAACCCTAGAAAACCTGAAGCTCTGAACCTCCCGAACGCTTCAAAAGCCCTGCGCCCTGATACCATAACAGCCCTAAAGCGCGAAAGCGCTAAGCCCCGAAGCTTTGAGAAGCGGCTCCCTCCACCCACAGGTTCGGGTTTCGGGTTTAGGTCCTGTACTCATTCAGGTGTCCGAGGTCTTCATATAAGGGCTTTAATTAGAATAGACTTTGGGGTATATCATACTGTAGGTAATACCAAAAAGGACTAGGCGGGGCGGGGGGGGGGGGGGGNGGGGGGGGGGTGCTGGAAGTAATTCAGTGTTCAGGCCCCCATGTAAATCAGAAGACGCTTCAGCTGCATGGGCTTTACGAGTGAAGCTTTTGGGCTTTAGGGTAGAAGCTTCAGGGGCCTGAGGGTGTAGGGTAAAAAGTGCAGGGTTTGGTCTAGACCCAAGAGTAACCTAGGAATAAAACGGGTGCCTTTGTTAGTTTAAAGGGCTTATAAGGGGACCTGAACCCGAAAAAAAGGGAATAAGGGCCTACTCTATGTCTGATTTTAGGCATACAGGTTCTGGGTTTGGGGGTTCGTCTAAGGTTTCGCCACAGCACCCCATCGCCGCAAATGGCCTTGCAGCCATCTTCCCACTTCCATCCGTCTAGGAGGTCGCAAATAGGATTGCAGCAGTCAGATCCCGGGGGATCGCACTGCTCCTGGGGTCATGGGCTTCATGAAACCCCTAAACCCTAAACCCCAAAACCCTAAACCCATGGGCTTCGTGCTTCAAGAGCTCTGGGGCTCTAGGGTTGAGGCCGTTGAGGCTGTTGGAATTCACGGAAGGCTCTAAGGTTTGGGGTTTGCCGGTTTAGCGTTTAGGGTTTAGGGGTTTAGAGGTTTAGGGTTTAGGGAACGAGCATTGCGTGAGCTTGCGGAGGGTGGCAACAATCTGTGAAGTGTATCCTGCTCAGTCCCTTTGTCGCGGTCCGTCTTCTCATTGCAGGGTCAGGATCAGCGCACCTCACCCTTGAATGAAAGGTGCCGCTATGGGTGACGGCAGTTGCATTGCATGTTCGTTCTTCGTCGCTAAAAAGCACTCTTCAGGCTAGTGACAGAACAACTGCTACTCAAAGCACACTTCTAGATCCAAAGGAAGCTGCGTACGTCATTTTCGTAGATGTGTCCCGTGTGATACAGTCGCCATACTCAAGAGCCAAAGATCCTACTTGTTTAGTGACCGCTCCACACAAACTAGAATTCCTGAACTTACATAAAACATGTTCGAGGCTCCCAAACACCAGCACACTAAAAGCTGTGAGGCGCAAAAGCCAAAGCAACGACGCCCAGAGCACTCACGGTTTAAGGGTCTAGATTTTGCGCCCAGGGGCCCAACCCCAAACCCCTGAACCCCTATGTAATCTTAATCGCCGTTGAGCTTTAAGCCAAGGAACTTTCCCGACGAGCAGGCTGTCTCCGCAAATCGGCACGGCCTTGTTCTGCAACCACTTCCACCCTTCCTTCAAGCGGCATTCCTCGTTGCACCCGTCGCCAGGAGGATCGCACTCCTCCTTGCCCAGGACCACCTTAGCTCTTGGAATATGTTAGGTTCAGACTCAAGGTTTAAAGATGTTTAAAGTAAGAGCTTGCCAAGCTTCATGTGGCTTTCGACGTTGGCTAAGCGGCTAATCTCAAAACGTACTGCTCTGATTATCTTCAGTGTCTGGCAGATCGTTGTCTCCTCCCAATGTTTGAGGATGCAATAACAAAATATTGCTGAGCACCTAAGCCACACCATCGCCACAAATGGCCTTGCAGCCATCCGTGTCTTGCCTGCCGGGCAAGATCGAAACTTTCTTTCTGCAGCGGAGCCTTTCGATACAACCCTGAACCCACACGACTCTGAACCTCAGCAACCATGTAGTCAAGTACAATATTTCAGAGCCAGGTTGCCACTGAAATCCGGGAATAAGCTTGCACTTAGGATCGCAGCAGCCGCCCGGAGGGTCGCACTCTTCGTTTCCGGTGATGAGCTTGTCACCACATTGCATGGTGACAAGTTGCGCTTCGCCGTCGGTGCATGTCTGCAAATCGGTTGAGTCAGAAGACTTGCGCCCATAGATCAGCAACTTCTCTGCATGCACGTCCTGGCAAGAAGAGACTGCAAGTCAGGGTTTGGGACCTGAACAGATGACGCTTCAAGGACAAGCAAGGTTATAGGATCTCCGCCCCTTGCACATGCATGTGGGTGGTTGTCAAAATTATGGTCCCTTTTGGGGTCCTGAATATACTACATACTACGGCACCTAATTTTTGGGGTACCCCAAAAGGGACCATAATTTTGACAACTACCCATGTGAGTCCTGGTCAGGGTTAGCGTTCGTCTGCACGAGCCAAGGTCGGAGGCACTCAGAGGAGTTGCCTTAGTTGTCGAGTTCACAAGCACCAAAAAATTAAACTTTCAGCTTTAAGAGGGTTTCAAATCATTATCCGAAAAAGTTTAAAGTTTATAAACTCTGCAACTAAGTTGCTGAGAGCCATGCACCAGAAGAGACATCCCGTCATCGTGTCAGCACCCTTGCAAGTGACCGCTAATGACTCACCATCATTCCAGATCCTTGGCTGTAAATGTAAGGACATCGCAAATCATTTATTATTGTCGTAGCAATAGTAAGATGGTATCTCCACAAGACCCGAAGTAAAAACATTATCCAAGAGTGCCACCCGGGATCTTGTACGGTGCTCCAAGCGTCTTCCACCCTGTGGCCTTTGTATCCCACGGACCCGCTCCAGCACTTCCGATTGTTTCATCAAGCCGGACATCGTGGCGAACCCAATGGCCGTCTAAGCTGAAGCCAGCAAAGACCAGTTCGGTGAACTCGCTGCACCTTGGTTGCTTGGCAAACATCAGCGCATTTGCCCAGTTGCAATAAGGTACAGAATGTACATAGCCTAAAACTTACATAACCAAGAGGGTCCATATACACTACTATTATGGAATTAGGTACCGAAAGACCATCCCTATTGTGGTTTTGGGGATGCCCTAACCTAAATCCGAAAAGCACGAAGACCTCAAATTCGAAGCCCCAAAATCCCTGAGCCATCCCGAGGCCTTACATCCCTAGGCTTTACCTTTAAGCCCTGAGAGCACTAAACCCTCAAACCTTGTAAACTCCCCAAACCCAAAACTGTCGGCTTCAGCACCCTTGGAACCATAATGTTAAAACATATTTTGACAATCCCTTGGAGTCTCATGATCATGAAAATACAAAGTATATCATATCGGTCCTAAGAGCACTCAAGTCAGCACCCAAGGCACCCTAAACCCTAAAACCCCATACACCCCCGAACTCCTAAACCCTAAAACCCTTAAGCCCGAAACCATAGGCCTCCGAACCCCTAAACTCTAAACCCCTAAGCCCTAAAACCCTGAAGCCCGAAATCATAAACCTCCGAACCCTTAAACCCTAAACCCCTAGACTCTAAAACCCTAAATCCCTAAACCCTAAACCCCTAGACTCTAAAAAGGCACTTCTCCAAAGAGCCGGGGCTTCCACGGGCCTGACTTCCGCAAAGCTCCAAATCAGGGGAAGGATCCTTCGTTCTTTCTTCTTAAGGTTTGAAGGGCTTTAAAACTTTAAACTCTAAGGGTTTAGGGTTTTAGGGTTTTAGGGTTTTAGGGCTTTAGGGGCTTAGGGTTTAGGGCTTATTAAACCTAAAACTGGGCTTTGAAGTAGGGGGAAGAAAGTATATGGCTCCCTTTATGTAACAGGTCCCCAAATAGTATTAAAGCATGGTACTACAAAGCCCAGCCTAGGGCTTAGGGTTTACGGGTTCAAGGGTTTAGGGCTTAGGGGTTTAGGGTTTTAGGGTTTGGGGTTTCTTCGAGGTTTAGAGGATTTAGGGGTGGATCCTTCGCTTTTTCCGTGGAAAGACCCCTTCGTATTGAGTTTAAGACACTAAACTTTGGTTTTCTGGAGATTTGCTACTACATAAAATCTAGGGCAAACGAAAAATCAAAGCCAGGCCTAAAAAGCTTTTCACACCCACCAGGAAACCTCAAGGGTTTTAGGGATTGTTTAGGCCCGCCAAAATAGTATGGCACCCTGATAGAAGGACCCGAACATGTTTAAAAGAGACCCTGATTTAGAGAACTACCTTATAGTACCTTATTAGTACCTTATTGAGATGACTTATAAAGAAGCCCCATAAGGCAGGGATATCCCTATAAAATGCTTATGCTTATGTGCTTTTTGGGTCCCTTCCACCCAAGGGTCTGGAAGCTCTCGGGCGGCATGTGTGATTGGCAAACTCAGCGCCTTAGTGGGGTTTAGGGTTTAGGGTTTATAGGGCAGGGCTTCTTTGAAGGTGTTTGTTGGGCAGCCTTCCTTTAAAGGGATCTCTTTCAGGGTTTAGGGTTTTGGGTTTATAGGGCTTATAGAGTTTAGGGTCTCGGGCTTAGTATCCGGGCCCGTATTCTAGCAAAAATCTTTTGACTTGGAGTCGATGGTCGATCGATCTCCCGCATTCTGCTGTGGATCTGGGATTCGCGTTTTCTAGGGTTATTCGGTTCTTAAACTAGAGTAGTTCCGTTCTTGGTTGACCAGTCTTACTGTTAGCATCCCATATCTGAGCCAAAGGACAAGCTAAATTGGAGACTCGGCTAAGGTGCCTTCCGAGGGCAAAACTCGAGCTGGCAAGAAGGCGTACAGCCGTCGTTTTTGTCGCTGTCGGCTTCGTCACAATCTTCCATTTTGACAGCTTTGTGGTCACCGCACACCTTGGACACTTGACGTGGCACATGAAATTTCTAGTGTTGAATGATAGGAAACCACGTCCTTCTCTACAAAACCCTCAATCCTCTGTGGTATACTGGGCAACCCCACATCCCAAAGCAGTTTCAAAGGGCAGCCACGAAGCGGCTTGGCACGGTTCGCCAGGCACGGGGCATTCCTCAGTCCCTTAAATCCTAATATGGTGCCTAAATCATCACCAACACTATTTTGGGGTCCCTTTTTTGTGGTCATAGTAAGTATAATATACCCCAAGACCCTATTCTAATTATCAAGGCCGCTATAATTTAAGACACAGGGGCTTGGAACTCAAGCTCTAAAAGCAAGTGTTTGGGATAGTTTAGGGGTGGCGGTCACAGTTTAGTTGCCACACCACAAAGCACTTGTTGAGGACCCCAGGTGAAATCCAGCTATAGAACCGCTGTTGTGCTTTTCAGGGTTCAGGGTCCGTCCATCAGTAGACATCCGTCTGTGACATCCATTGACTTAGCTTATCTGCCTGGAAATTGAGCCCTTGTCGCAGGTCGCCGTGTATGCCGCATGATCGGTGCCGAGCAGTCCTACTGTATATCCTCCCTTGTTCCGAGGGCCCGAGGAATGGCAGCTCACCGACAACATTCACTTTCCAGCCGGGTGGCATATCCGGGGACCAGCTTGCACTTCTTGCAGCCCTCACCGGGTGAATCGCACTCCTTCACCCAAGCTTCTTCTCATGTTGACACGAGACCCGACACTACCAGCTAGAGGGAGCCACCTTGTTTGCGTAGTGTAAGGGCCTTAACAATGAGAATAGGGTTTGGGGGTATGTTATACTAAAAAAATTATGACCCCAAAGCCCTATTCTAATTATCAAGGCCCTTAGAATAGGGTTTGGGGGTATGTTATACTATAATTACCATGACCCCAAAGCCTTATTCTAATTATCAAGGCCCTTACATTATCTCACTCCACTCCTCTGTCATGTCAAGCTTGCCATTGCCACAGCTTGCGGCGACGATGAAAGACACCTGCCTCTCCCAATACGACAACACTTCGGCCTTAAAAGGGGTGGTTCGGATCCTTAGTTGCTGAGTTCATAAGCCCCCAAAAAAGTCTACACTTCTAGTTTTATAGTGGGTACTACTGCTGATGGACAAAATCCTGCATTACCCATTATAAGGAATATACCATATAATTCCCATAGTTTAGGGTCCTTAGGGTCATGCAGGATTTTGACCATCAACCGTATTATCCCAAAAAGTGTAAAGTGTATCCACTCAGCTACTAAGGATCTGGATCCTGGGCTTCTAAGTAACCAGGGAGAAAAAAGTATAAACTTCTATTTCATAAGGGTTCCTTTAAGTATTAAAGTATGTTTTCATAAGGGTTCCTTTAAGAAACAAGTATTAAAGTATGGTACTCCAAAGCCCAGGATCTTGGAAGTGGCGATCGGGGTAAGAAGAGCATGCTGGGCGCCGTATTGCGCAAACTTCTCTTCGGAGACCCATTTCAGGGCACTCTCGTCGACGACATCGGCAACGCCCCGTGGGTCACACATAGAACGAACCTTCGCAACTCCATTGATGTCTCTCCAACAGATGAAGCCACTCTGCATCAGGCCCTCAATGTTGCCATAGCCTTGACGGACAGCTCTAAAATTGCGTTGTAGGGATACGAGTGGTCTGGTAGGATTGCAGAAGACGGCAAAAGCTTCCCTACCCTAAGCCCTAAACCCGAAAACCCGCAAATCCTAAACCCAACAACCCTAAATCCTAAACCCTGAACTCCCTAAAACCGAGTAGCCGTCTGGGATGGACCGACAGTCCGTGACGGCGGCATCGTGCACCCAGGAGAGTGCCGAGGTGTGCAAGAGCCGAGAAGGCTGGCGCAAAATGAGCCATGCCGCCGTTCCTGGGGTTTATAGGCTTTGTGGTTTCAGGTTTGTGGGTTTAGGGTTTACTGTTGATGGTCCAGTGCCTCTAGGGTATGGCAGACAGTATGATAACCCCGGTGTTGGGCCTCTCTAGAAATTGCAAGTTTCCCTGCGTTTCATAAGGTTATAGATTGAAGTGATCACCGAACGTTGGAGTTATTTCAAAGCAACGCAGCTTGAGGTTGACTCAAGCTTCGGGTTGGGGGTTCCGGGTTTCCCAAATGCGGCTTCTAACGTGGATATCTTCTCGTTTCTAGTGGGTTCCTGTCTCTATAACTCTATAACAATGGTGCAAAAAGCAACACGTTTCAGTCGATGCGCGGTTGCTGCCCTTGTGCCACTGTGAATGTCGCTAATGGTCTCCCTCTTCGGAAAAGTACAACAAATGCTAGTGTAATGTCTCCATAACCTGCTCTTCAACAGACACTAGCCTACTTGCTGAATCCCGTGGCCCCGAAGACACGTCATTGCTTAAATCATGGCAGTACTGAGCAAACCCGAAATCGTTAAACATTGCCTACTCACCTTACTAGGTCCTGTGCAGGAACACTGGCACTATTCTGTAAACCCCAATTCCCAAACCTTCCAAAATCCCTTATTTAAGGAACATACCTTAAATCATATTAAGGATCCTACTAGAATTTAAGGTATATTCCTTAATTAAGGGATTTTGGAAGGTCTGGGTTGCTTGCTTAACACTATCCCTAGGGCTCCAAGGACTCTTTTTTTAAGGCGTTTGGGCCCAAAGACCATATCGTATAAGGTTTTTGGGTCATTTCGAGCCTCAGGGTATTCTATCAACCCCAAATGCTTGCTAAACCTGCAACCCTAAACCCTAAACCAAGGTTCAACCTTGGGGATAAACCCTAAACGCTCGAAGCCTGGAGCTCCAAACTTTCAGCCCTCAACTCCTAAAGGAACCCTTAAAACACCCCTATAGAGCCATTGAAGGACCCGTTTAGATCCCTTGAACCCTATAACCCCAAGCCCTATAAGCCCTAAACCCTAAGCCCTATAGCCTAAACCCTATAAGCCCTATAGTACCCTTATAGCAGCCCTTGAAGGAACCCGAAAGGGCTCCCTTCAAGGAGCCCTCATGAGCCCGAAGCCACCAAGATGCCTTCTTTCGGCTTCAAAGGACTCCACAGCACCAGCCTCAAGGGCACTAGAGGCGTAGGTTTCAGGGTTAGGGTTTAGGGTTTAAGGCTCTAGAGGTGTAGGTTTCAGGCTTAGGGTTTAGGATTTAGGGTTTAGGGCTCTAGAGGTGTAGGTTTCAGGGTTAGAGTTTAGGGTTTAGGGCTCTAGAGGTGTAGGTTTAAGGGTTAGGGTTTAGGGTGTAGGTTTTAGTTTTACATAAGGGTTGTTTAGGGTTGAGGGCCAGTTTAAGTTAAAGGGTTGAAGCTTCAAGGCTGAGGGTAGGGTTTATGATTTCAGGCAAACCAGCAGCCTTAAATCGCATAATCCCAAACCCCCGAAGTCCTAAAGACTCTCATACACCCTATTAAGCACCGTGAAAAACCAAATAGACACAAACTCGTGTAAACGGCTGCGGGACCCTGTAACACCGATACAACGCTCTTCATAAATGCTACAGAACCCAAAACCCTCGGCGTAAAGCCTTAGAACCCGTAGAGAACCCTACAAAACCAGCCTGGAAAGCTCCGACTCACCCAAGTCCATCAGCGCAGGCTTCTGGCACTCCAAGGGCGCCGGGCTCCATGTGGTGGCCATGGCCTCATTAGGGTCTGGGGGTTCGGGTTTAGCTTGGTGTCTAGGGAAGCTTGGGGTGTAGCTTCGAAAATTTTTCCAGGGTTTAAGAAAACAAAGAGTTTAAGGGTTTAGTGCTAGTTGAGGGTTTAGGTGGTTCGCTTCGTTCCATCACAGGCTACAGCGGAGATATAGAAACCCTCGAAGAAACAATCTAAACTCTAAACCCTAAACCCTAGCTCAGCGAGTGGCGTCCAACAGCCGGCTCGAGAGCTGCAACTTCCCCACGACGGCCCGCTCCGTGGAATCCACCATCGCATAGCTCTTGCGGATGTTCTCGAAGTCAAAGGCCATCCTTTCCCAATCAGCGTTGAACTGCTTATGCTCGTCAGGTGACTCTAAGCCCCAGGATGCGAACTTGCGATGCATGTAGGAGATCTGCATGTAGAGATCCTTGAGGCTGATCGAGAACTTGAGTGGGACATCGTCCAGCGCAGCCTTCGCCGGGTTTAGGGTTTAGTGGTCTGGGGTTAAGGTTTATAGGGGTTTAGGGTTTAGGGTTTTGGTTCCCTAAACCCTGAACCCCTAAACCCTTTAGAGTTTAGGGGTTTAGGGTTCAGGGTTTAGTGCCTTCGCCCAATCCAGCAGCATCTCGGCTGCGACAGGTGTGAAAAGATACTTGCCCGACACCTGACGCAAGGGGCCTTAACAATTAGAATAGGGTTTTGGGGCCCATTATACTATAGTTATAATAAGGAACCCCCCCAAAATAGGATAGGTAATTATTGAGCCTGACGCAAGGGGTGTCGGCCATCCGAACCTCGGCACTCACTGTTCATGGCTTGACGTTTCTAGATTTTGCCCTAAACCCTGAGCTTTTTGTTCGAAACGCTTACATCCTAAAACCAAGACCCTGCCGCCCTGGGAACCCTCACGCCCCGATTGCAACCTGATAAACCCCAAAAGCCTATGCCCTAATGTCTCAACCCCGACCGCCTAAACCCCTAAACCCTAATCTTCGGAGGCCGTGAGACACTGGCACGGTCGGAGATTGGTGACATCGTGAGGCTTGCAGGCTGCGGCGCACTTATCCGTGACATCCGCTCCGTGCAGAACCTGGAAGCCAAAAAAGGCATCATTTAAAAAGGGGCGCTGGTAAAAGGGCTTCTAAAAACAAAGCTGCTTAAAACACGGGGGTCTTTAAACAGGCTTCGGGATTTCTTTTCGGGTGTTGGGGACGGGGGTTTGGCTTCGGCTAAGGCTTTGAGGGGGGTGAAGACTTGGTGCACTCTGAGGCTCAGTATAGCGTATCAAGATTGGCAGTTGGGTCCAAAACAGCGGGTTGATTAGGACCGATTACTTCCAGAGCTGTCCAGTCTGTTCAGCATCGATAGCCGACAATCCGTCAATATGGGAGTTTCCGAAAATAGGGGACCCTAATATGGTACCCTAAATAGTAGGACCCCTACTTTAAGGACACCAAAATAATGTACCCCTAATTCTCGGAAACTCCCATATAGGGGACTGAATCATCGGAGGTGGGTTCTGGGGTGTCTTAGTGTAATCTGAGAAGGATGATAAGGGGATAATGTAGGAACCTGATTAAGAAACCCTGGCCCTATAACCCCCAAAATAGTAGGATTCATATATAGCAAAAGCCAGAAAGTTGGAACATCATTCTCCTCCTGCCCTTAAAGTAAAGTATAGGGGATCCCAGCACTAATCCTCCTAAAGCCATGTTCCAACTTTCTGGCTTCTACTATAAGGAAACCCCAAAAAGGTTAACCTTTTGAATTATAGTAGGATTATATAAACCCCAAAAGGTTAAAGGTTACCTACTCAGCAACTAAGTTCATAGAAGGAAACCCAAGGTTTCTGAACCAGGTTCCTACATTACGGCAGACCAATATGTGGGGGTTGATCAAAATTATGGGCCCTTTGGGGGTCTGTATTATAGTATATTCCTTACAGTTCAAGGGACCCGAAAGGGGCCCATAATTTTGATCAACCCCCATATTTCTTCTCTAGCGCTCTTGCTTGGCGGCATAGGGCTTGCGAAACATGAGTGCTCCTGGTCTGTTCTGAATAGCAATTTTGATGAAAAGCCCCAAGCACAGCGCCGACCGCACAGACAGAGACCCTAAACCAAAAACCAAACAGAATCAAGAAAAGGTCTAAACTCTGCAGCTCCTAGAACCTTGAAGCCTGAAAGTCCTGACCGGGCTAACCAAGCGAGATTCTACAAACCTGTAAAGTCTTTCTATACCAAAGCTCATACAAGATCTGATCTCTACCGCACCGACCTAGAAATCAAGAAACCCAGAGTCTTAGACACCCTAAACCCCAACCCCTAAACCCCTAAAACCCTAAACCCTAAACACCAAAAACACCAGAGCCTTTGACACCCTAAACACTAAACCAGGCCCGATCGAGCCTCCTGATCGGCCACGATGACACTTTTCAGACTCCTCAGTTCTGGAGTTCATTGGGCAAAAAGCTTCGTACAGAAAAAAACATAGAACTCAACCACACCCAACACGCTTAAACTCTAAAGCTCAACTACACACTTCAATTCCGTGATCCCTGAACTCTAAACCGTAAGCTGTTTCTGAGGCTCTCATGACTCAGGAAGAGGTCCTTTTCGGACTCGTTTGCTCGCAAGTCCTCGCGGGATGCGGTGGGGCTGGCTTTACTCTGAGGTTTAGGCCTTGGCTTCCAGGTGTGGGCGCTTTGGGATAATATTTAGAGTTGTTTTAATACACCTTCGTGCACAGCTGCATTCCCACGCTTGCAGACGCACATACGCACGCAAACACATGTATACTTTTTAATTTTAAAGGCTTTATTTCGGGTATTTGGGGTGGGCATTCTTTCGGTTGTTTACGTTTCGGGGCTTGGGGCCTTTGCCCCGTGGCTTGCTTGCAACGTCCTCGGCGATCTGCTCTGCCAATGCGTCGAAGTGCATCTTGGAGAAGCCGCTGTCCACGGCCAGGATCGTGATTTCCTAGGACCCCAATAAGCTCTTCTAGGACCACAGTAGGCTCTTAAGAATACAACCCTTCCGATAAAGGGTCCTCCCCCAAAAAATGTGTGTAATATATATATATATATATATATATATACATATATATATATTAAAATATAATACAATATAATATAATAATTAAGAATACAGGGTGCCCTTCTTCCTAAAGCTGACTTTATAGGGAGACCGACAATACACAAATGGCACAAGGCTACAGCTCTACTGGGGGTAGCCCAGTCTCCGCGAACCGCATAACGGCCTCTTTGAATGACTTCTGTAGCAACGCCACGGCTTGAGCAGAGGACTCCTTCACCGCCTTTGTCGCCTGGATCCTTGGCTTCTGAATTGGCAGTCAACAGAGCATAATCCTAGTAGCTGAGTACCCTAGCCCAAAAAAGGCCAACCATTTTATAATGGTAGGATTACATGGAGCTCTTAACCTCCAAGTTCCTGCCAAGCTGCACATCTTCGATCTGGCTACCGCAAGACTGGTAGGAGAGTTGGGTAGTCTTCATGTGCTCCAAATCCACGCGCCTCTTGGCTGAGAAATCCTCTGGCAGTGCACAGACAAACAAGCAAAAGACGCGCGATTCTTCCTACAACATCTCTAACCCCAACTTAAAGTTCCAAACCCCAAACCCCAACTTAAAATCCTAAATCCCAAACCCCAACTTAAAATCCTAAACCCCAAACCCGACGTCTCCCCATGTACCGGTCATCCAGTCGGCACATCTTTGCAGTCAGCAGAAACACACCGTAGCTGGAAAAGGTCTCGGGAAAACCCCCAGGGATGTAGAAGCCCGAAAAAACAGAATATGGCTATACTAGGCTATACCGGCTAAATTGTACTATGCTTATAAAAGACATAGAGACTACGAAGGGGACATTGTCGGAAACCGAAGCCCAGCTAGGCCCTAACCCCTGTACCCGCTCAGCCCTGAAGCAGAAGTCTGCGTCGAGGAGCTCATTCAAAGCCATACAGTAGACCCCAGAAAGTTGGAAACCGGATTAAGGACATTTAGTGCTGGGATTCCCTATACATTACTCTTAAGGATTGAGGCTATTGGGTTTTCAACTTTTGGGCTATTCCCATACCTGCCTCGACCTGCTTGAAGAGGTCCATGAGCGCCAAGGACAGTTTCTCAAACTCATAGATGAAGTCCTATTTCAGGGCTTGGGAATCAGCTTCCTAGTTTAGTGTTTAGAGCCAACTGGCTTGAACTCATAGATGAAGTCCTATGTCAGGGCGTAATTAGGAATCAGCTTCCTAGTCTAGTGTTTAGAGTTTACAGGCTTTACCTCTAATCTTTGGCTTTGGGGTCTGGAGGGCTTCGGATCTGAAGCCCTGAAGCTTGTTCAGCCATTGAACTCAGAAGCAGCTAAGCAGACCGTGCAGACTATGTTGAGCTGACAGAGCCAGTGCTTCCTATCCATGACATCCCAATCCTGAAAGCGGGATTCTCTGACAGCCACTGGTATGTCGTCGATCTTCTCTTCCAAGACCTCGAGCTTCTGGACGACCGCCAAGAGAGCGGTCATTTGCCTCTGCTGTCCATGACGGAGCTCTTCGAACTGCCTGCTGCTCTGCTTTGCCAAATCCTTGATCCTTCCCAGGTTTAAAGGAATTCGGATTCAAGCTCCCGCTCAAACTGACTCGCAGTGTTTGTGAACGACTGAAGCATCACAGAAGCACTCCTGTTGTCGACGACGTCGATGTTCTTCAGTGCCACGTCGAGTTGTCCTGGCAGGGCCAACGCAACTTGGATGTCAATGTCCTGAGAAGCAGTAGACCGAAGCAAGACGTCTCTTGCAGTCCTTGTACTTTTACAAGATGCTGGTCGACTTTGTTGAAACGCTGTGTCAGCTGTTCCTGGACAGCCTTCCTGTTTGCATCCAGCTTCTTCTGCATTTTGTCGAAGCCTTCCGTAACCGTTTGCTTTACATCACCTTGGTTGTCCAGTATCATACGTGAACTAAAGGTCAACCTGTTTTTACAGGGGTTGCCCTTAATCCCAAACCCCTAAACCCAAAAAAGCTGAAAGGTACTACTACTAATAATAATAATCATCATCACCATAACAATAGTAATAATAATTGTCATAATAACAATACTAAGTCACTGAATCCTTCGGCCATTTGTGTCTGCATGGCCCGCTGACTCTTGGCCACGGCATCCTCAGAGGGATTGGGTTCTCGGGTTTGGGGTTTAGGATCTAGCGCTTTACTGTAGGGCTTAGGGTTCGGGGGTTTAGGGTTTAGGGATGAGTAGAGCCGTCAATGCTCACGTGAGCGCAAGCTGACTTTTGCGTCTTGAAGCAATGACTGCTACCACCTCAATCATGCCAGGCGCTGGCACCATCAGTCTTGTTGGTGCTCGTACCATAGTGATTAATGTAGGAACCTGATTAAGAAACCTTGGGCCTTTATCAGGGCTCCTTATATGAATCCTACTATTTTGGGGTTATAGGCCCAGGGTTTCTTAATCAGGTTCCTACATTACGAAGCTGGTGTTGCTGCGGGTGATGTAAGCCCCCTATATCCTCTTCCTAAACCCTAAACTGCGAGCCCTAAACCCAGAAATGCAGCCCCAATTTGGGGCTTGAGGGAAACCCCGGCCTGCATCTTCGAGACGGCTGCGTCAATTTGCTGTCCTGGGGCTTCTTCTAAACTTGTGGTAGGGTTCAGGGTTTTTCGGGTTTTGGGTCTAGTGATGGTTCTATGATATGGTTGAGGGGTTTAGGTTTTAGGGTTTTGGACTCGGTCCTTAAATTTAAGGACCATCTTGGGGAGTTTCAAGGATGCTAGAGAATGGGTTCCTGAAAGGTAAGGGTCCTTAGCTTAACTGGGACCCTTTTTCATAGGTAGCCCACTACTTGCTGTCGAGGGGGTTTAGGGTTCAGGGTTTAGGGTTTAAGCTTCCAAAATCCTAAACCCTTAACCCTCCTGTTCCACTGAGCACAGCGTTCTGCAAGTTGTCGAGGCCGTTGGAAACAAAGTCCTTTCACAGCAGTCCGAAATCTCTAGGGGTCATGGGTCCAGGACTGCGGTACGTAAGGAGGGTAAGTTTAGGGTTTCTGGGCGGCTCCTGATAATGAACCTTCCTACTCCAGAGTTCTCTGCTTAAGTTAAGGTTTCGCGCACATGGCACTGGCAATTAGGCTATGACCGGCCGGGAGACCAATAGGATTAGGGCTTTAGGGTTTCAGGCTTCAGGTTTGGGGCTAGCGCTTCAGGGTTTCTGGGTTTCAGTGTGGGGATCTACCCTGCATCTTGCGGGCTCTTTTCTCGGTCAGGGTTTAGCTCTGGGAGTTTGACGTTGTAGCATTGTAGGCTGCAGCATCTGGTGACTAAAGGCATCCACCAAACCAATAAAATCTTGAACGCTGGCTCCGTAAACACTTGACCCTTAACTCCTAAGTCCTAACATCCTGAAAACCCTAAACTCAGCACACTAAATCCTTAAACTCCACCAACTCCTGCAATAATGCCAATCCCACGTCCGTAAACCCTCCAACCCCGAAGCCCAGTCGGTTTAGGCCCTAAACCCTAAACCCCTAGACCCTAAACCCCTAAAGCGTACCTAGAAGGCATCTTTGGACCCTACAACCCGACGGCATGTAGCCCTTTACGGGTAGCTCTCCGAATTAGCCCTAAGGCTCCATGTGCCCATATAGTATATACTTAGGCCTTAAAGTACCTATATAGGGACCCCTTTAAGGCTTAAGTATCTACTATAAGGGTACATGGAGCCTTTGGGTAGGGTCCCTTTCAAGGTCCTTCTGGCACGGGTGCCGTACTATTTTGGGGCAAGAAGGGACCCTATTTTGGAGGACTACGCATATCCCTAACGCTCAAAAGCTCAAACCATGACACTCGAGCCCTTAACCCCAAGCGACCCAACTAGACGCTGAAGAGCCTGAATCGATGCAAACTCCCATAAAAGCCAAATGAGTCCAAGAATGGAAGCCTGAACCCCAAACCCTGAACCCTCCTGTAGGAGCCCAAATAATTACCAATACTATTTTAGGGGTTCCTTATTATAGCTATAGTATAATGGGCCCCAAAACCCCAATTTAATTATTAAGGTCCCTATATTAAACCCCTATACGTGCCTGCCTTCAACTCCTTCGTCTGAAGTTTGTTGTCGCACTGCGCGGCTTGCATCATGTAAGCCAGCCGGGCGTTCTGCTCCTTCTGGGATGCCTCATAGTACCCTCATAGAGCCTTTATAGTAACCCTTATAGATCTTCTATAAAGTAACCCTCATAGAGCCTTTATAACCCTTTTAGATCTTCTATAAAGTAACCCTCATAGAGCCTTTATAGTAACCCTATGTAGCCCTTATAGCTCTTCTATCAAGTAACCCTATTCTAAATAATGTGGATTTTGGTCATTTGAAATTGCACGCGTTTTTGTATTCTGTGTAACTGTAGCACCGCAATTCGTACTCAGATGCATCGATCTTCTCGAAGATCTGCTTGGTCTGCTCGCCAGTGCGGTTGGCAGCAGCCGCATCCATCGCGAAGAGCTGCTCCTGCGTTTCAGCAGCCCTACATCCCGGGCCCAACATCCAAAACCCAATACCCAAAAGCCTGTACCCAAAACCCAAAGACCCACACCCCCGTCACCCTAAACCAATACACCCTAGAAGCCCTGAACTTCCTAAACCCTGTAGCACAGACCGGAAGATGTTCCTGCGTTTTGGCAAAGCCCTCGTCCATCATGCTCTGGATCTCGGCCAACTCTCCCTGAACCTTCCTGGGCTCTTGTTGGGGAATTAGGTTTCATGAGGTTTCCTGAGATTTTATGAACATGTTGCAAGTATCTTGTAGGGTCTGAAATCAGTGTATGCACGTAACCAAAATCAAGGTGCCATACCACTTACTATAGTTGCTTAATACGCGAACTTAAACTAAGCTCCAGTACAAGAACCCAGCTTCTGGTTTTCGGCGGCCAGCATGTCGAACTGCTTCGCCTGGCAGCTGTGGTCTTGCATGTGGCGACGACGAGTACTCCTACTCCTCCTGATGTTCCTCGTCAAGCTGCTGCAGTTCCGCTTCTTCTTCTACTATTATTACTGCTACTACTACTACTACTAGTACTACTACTACACTTACTACACTTACTACAACAGCGACGACGACTACGACTACGACTACCACGACCACGACGACTACTGCTGATGCTGCTGCTGATATGGTGAAGATGCTCATGTTGGTGCAGGTGCTTGACCTTCCTGATGATGATCGCAACTGTTGGTGGATGGTTCTGTCTGGTGTTAACCGTGCTGGCAGCCGTCATTCTTGTGACCATCACCCAGAAACTGACTGATGCTATAGCTGCTTGACTTACTGCAAAGATGAATATAGGGGCCTTAACAGTTAGGGTTTTGGGGCCCGTTATGCTGTAATCAGAATAAGGAACCCCCCCAAAATAGTGTTGGTAATTGTTTAGGCACCTATATTAGGCCGGACACATGCCTGGTACATGTTCTGCAGCTGGATCTGGTTTGTCAGGTCCATCTGCTTCGTTTCGCCACCTCCTTCGTTGAGAAACTTGAGCTCACATAGCCACTGATCACCGGCAGCCTGCGTGAGTCCAGGGTCTATAAGGGTTTGCTAAAGGGTGTCTATAAGGCTATACGAGTCAATGTGAGGTTATGAAGGTTGCTTTACGGTCCACTACTAGTCGAGCTTTTGCCTTCTTGTCAAGTATCCTGGGGAACTTAAGGTTAACCTTCGGGAGTATATTGAGATTATGTGGGGATTATAGTACCCCGAAAAGGTAAAAGGCTACCTACTCTACTACTAGGAACCTTCATAGAAGCCTTATAGAACTCTCATGATATCCTTGTCGTACCAGTACCCTTATAGTACTCTACCACTACGCTTGCCTTCAATCGCGAGACCCAGCCTTCGCGCACTGCTCTGACGGAACATAGGAGGCAACAATCTCTGCCCGCAAAGCGCCTTGGGCGCGGGGTCTACAGGGTTTAGGTGCCTTTTGGGGTAGTTTAGGGTTTAGAGTTTCGCAAAAATATTAGAAAGTCAGTTTAAAACGGGTTAACGCGCATAAACACCAACGAAAATGGACAGTTTGCAATCTCCACGGCCAGGATGCCGGTTGTCTTTGTTGCACCCTGGAAGGAACCGAGGCGCTCTATCAGCCAATCGCATTTCTCGACGTCGGACAACCTTACTTAAACCCCAGACCCCACATCCTAAACCCTAAACCCCTAAACCCCTAAACCCTAGAGGCTGGCCCATCAAACCTTAGGGTCTCTTCCGAAGACACTCGAAACCCCAATGGGGCCTTCAACAAACGAGCACTAAAGAAACCCCATAAAGTTGGAAACCGGATTAAGGCCAAATAGTGCTGGGATTCCCTATACATTACTCTTAAGGATTGAGGCTATGGGTTTCCAACTTTGCTTCTATTGTAAGGAACCCTCAACCCCCTTAATTAAGGAATATACCTTATAGTAGGATCCTTAATATGATTTAAGCTATATTCCTTAATTAAGGGATTTTGGAAGGTCTGGGAAGAAACCCGCAACCCTAAATCCTGAAGCTACGCAACCTCAGAGATCTCCAAGCCGCTGTTTCTTGGGGCAATACATCTTCCTCCAGAGATCTCCAAACTTCTTCACGAGCTTCCCGGTCATCTTTCCTGGAGCCATGCTAGGGAAAAAAGCATGATCCTTTTGATGGGCTGCATTTATGGAATATAAGGAAACCCAAACCACGCACAAAGTGAACAGGATCCCAAGCATTGACCAAGTTTCCTGCTAGCTTGCAGTTCCTGGGATCCGGCAGCTTTGGATTGTCGGGTTTGGGGTGTGATACTGGAATCCCAGTGAGGTTGCAAATGCTCGTGGCGAGCCAAGGTATGTCATGAATATCCCGCCCTTGGTTCAATCACTACCCTGAACCCTCAACCCTGAACCCCTAAATCCCTAAGCGATTATCCCGCCCTTGGTTCAATCACTCCTCAATCGCGCGACCCCAAGATACAGACCCTAATCCCCAAACCCAGAACCCCAAACTACAAGAAAACACAACTCTAGGCGAAATTGTGAGGCCACATGGGAGCTTGTGAAGGTAAGCTACTCTTTCACAGACCCTAAGCTAACTAAGCTATTCGATCCCTAATATTACCGTTAAGATTCGGACTATAGGGGGGGATAATGTTACTAGGTATTACGACCCATGTGGGTTATTGTCAAAATTATGGTCCCTTTTTGGGTCCTTATTATAATACGGCACCTAATATTTAGGGTACCCAAAAAGGGTCCTAATTTTGACAACTACCCATGTAACACATAAGGAACTCCCTAGTTTTCCGCACGCCCCAAAGAAGGCGGAGGCGCTTCTCCAGAACTCCGGCAGCCCCCGCCCGACACTTGGAGAGTTGCTCCACCACCTCCGAATCGGCCAGTTCCTGGATCTTTTCCTGGGCTTTCATAATGGGTCTAAGGTTTAGGGTTTAGGGATTTACGGTTTAGGATTTAAGTAACAGGTCTCCAAAAAAGTTAGTAAAGTATGGTACTCCAAAGCCCAGTTTCCTCCGTGTACAAAGTGTCACCCTGTTCTTTGCAAATGTCGAAATTGTCCACCTGTGGCAGTGATCAATGCTGGAGGTACAGGATCGACTTTTGCGGACCCTTTCCCTCGCGCACACTTTACATTCTACATTACATATTTCATGTTATATATTAGACACATCTGTTGTACACGATAAACAACACCTTATGTGGGCAATGTAATGTATATGTGTCACATATTCTAAAATATTTGTCGTATGTTAATGTATTGCACATGTTTCGTATATATATATACATGCTAAACTACTAAGTATATACTTTATATTACAGACTATACACAATAGACAGCAGACTATCTACTACATCTTATATACGATATACTATGTACAATTTAATCTACATATATGTGTATAAACAGTCTCTTGCCAATGATGTAAGGTAGGTTATATACTGTAGGAACAAGATTACGTCTATATATCATATTTAATGTAATAGATAATCTAATAATGTTTGTTATTCAACCAGGGTAATGGCTGCCAACGCTATGCAGCCTGCGAGTGGAAGTACATGGTCGAGATGCCATCCGTATGTCATCGGCGCAGGCTTCATGTTTGCAAACACATCCCAAAACGAAACAAACCATATGGAGCAAAGTCTCTTGGAAGATCAAGACCTAATTACATGATGTTTGCCAACCTTGTCTCCCTTGTTCACGTCGGGACAGTCCACATCGATGTCCAAGAGTTCGCAGGTGAACTGATTCCACGAGGTTCCCGTCAATGCCATGGCTTCCTCACGAGTTTGGGGGCTGCTCAGCCCCTGCCGCGACGACGGCCGACACATGTTCAGTTGCTTTAGTTGTCTTGGGAGTCGCACCTGAGGCTGTGGTCTGTCTTGTCCGAAGATGCTTCCATGGTTTTGTGACGATCCGCTTTTGTCGGTTCAGAACCTACCATTGTCAGGGGGCGACCATAAGCCCTAAGCTCTTTTTAGATTAGATCCCTGCCGGAACACCTTGACTCTGACCCTAAACACGGCAAACTCCCCGAAACACTTGACCCAGGCACCTAACCCTGAACCCTAAACCCCAACCATGAACATCAACTCTCAAGTTCAAAAGCGTCCGAACTCCAAACCCCAAGACCCGAATCCCAAAACCTCTAAACCTACACCCCCCCAAACCGTGATCTCAAACCCTAAACCCTAAACCCCTAAGCCCTAAACCCTACACCCTCAACCCCTGAACCCAACACCCTAAACCCAAAACCATGGGTCCTGGAAGACCTCGGAGCCGGATCCATGCACATGCTTTGTCGCCTCTTCGAGAGCCCAGACATCGCAATCCTCCACGTCTCGCCTAGCCAGGACTACACACACGGAGTAATCTAGTAGTAGAAATAGTAATTGGTCATCCTCAGCAACGTCATCATCAGCACCATCATTATCAGCATCATCCTCTCCTTCATCATCGTCTTCATCCACATCACGGTGAAAACTGTCTTAGTGCTGAGAGCTAGCATAGCACCTGTAATCCTAAACCCTAAACCCTAAACCCCTAAACCCTAAACCCCTAAACCCTAAACCCCTAAACCCTAAACCCTAAACCCCTAAACCCTAAACCCTAACCCCTAACCCCTAAACCGAAACCCTAAACCCTAAACCCCTAAACCCTAAACCCTAAACCCTAAACCCCTAAACCCTAAACCCCTAAACCCCTAAACCCTAAACCCTAAACCCCTAAACCCTAACCCCTAACCCCTAAACCCGAAACCCTAAACTTTAAACCCTAAACTCCTAAACCCTAAACCCCTAAACCCTAAACCCTAAGGCACCACAGAGCTTCGAAGTTCCGGGTTTCGGGACTTGTGCCGATCGCAAGTGGCACGGAAGCTTTGAATTTAGGTCAGGTTTAGGGTTTAGGGTTTAGGGTTTTGGGTTTGGTAACGCTTTAGGGGGTTAGGATCTGGGGGTTTAAGAGCTTAGTGCTTTAGGTGTGTGGGGGCTCAGGGTTCGGGGTTTAATTTTCTTTCTTGGTTTCCTGGGTTCAGCGCAGAGGTTTGGAACGCACGGAGTTCGCACTTTAAGTTCTCATAAGGGTGGTCGTCAAAATTATGGTCCCTTTTTGGGTCCCTATTATAGTACGGCACCTATATTTAGGGTACCCAAAAAGGTACCCTAATTTTGACAACTACCCTTACAGTACCCTTAAAGAAACCCTATAGAAATCCTGTATAGATCCCTTTAAGGAACCCTAAAAAGGGACTCTAATTTAAAAAAACTACCCATGTGGAACCTTAATCCATAAGTTCTCATAAGCGGTATGGGTTAGGGGACACTGATATAGTACCCTAAATAGTAGGATCCTTAGTATAAGGACCCCCAAATAAGGTATCCCCTATTTTCGGAAACTCCCATAATAAGGGTTGAGAGTTTAGGGGGGGTAGCCAGGCCAAGCTCGATCGTGCCAATGGAGCGTTCGGGCCAACCCGAGACCTTCCAAAATCCCTTAATTAAACCTAGGGGTGCCTTAAGTGTTCCTATAAGGGATCTATAGGTTTAGGGTTTAGGGGATTCTAATATCCCTTAATTAAGGAATATACCTTAAATCATATTACTATAATTTAAGGTATGTTCCTTAATTCAGGGATTTTGGAAGGCTAGAAATGCCAATACCTTCTTGTATCGTCTTCGTATCAAGAAACTAAAATGCGACGTACACCCGAACAGCACTAGTCTAATTGAACTAAACTAAACCGTCCCTGTGCTTCACGATCACCCGCATCCAATACTCAATGGCTCAATGTACACATAGGTCGACCCGGGTGTTGGACCACAATATGTCAAGTAACGGACCAGTCACAAGGAACCATTGCTACGTACAAAGACTCCTGATAGACGCAATGGGTAGGGAGGGCAATTGGGATTGGGAGGCTGCTGAAACACTCATGCACCAAAAGAAGCTCGTTAATACAGAGGCCTTCTTGAATAATTAGAAAAGAGTTTTGGGGCTTATTGTGCTATAACCATATGAAGGAACCCCCACAATAGTAAAGGTGATTGCTTAGCCCTATATTAACTTGCAGGTGCTGAAAGCCGACGCTCGATTTCAACCCAGTCGCGGGCACAGCGCCATCTTCGATTCTTTGGCCCTCTGCACGCCGCCGGCGGCATTGCACCTGGAAGATCAAGATTCGGATCCTCTCTCCGCAGGGTTTAGGGCTGACGTTCAGGGTTTAGGGCTGGGAAACGGAAAGATAGGCTTGCGAAGGGTTTTCAGCTTACAATGTTTCGGGTTTAGGGACGGCAACGTTAAGCGTAGGTCCTTTACAGGGTAAGCACGAAGCAAACAAATCGCGTTGCCATCCAACCAAACGACCAGGGGTTCAATGCAGCAAGAACCCTTGCAGTGGCCGTTAGGGTAACCCTTACTAGTAGCCCTTCGAGAAACTCTTTCCAACATGTAGTAGCCCTTAGAGTAACCCTTAAAAAAACATAGATATGCATTGAACCCATGAAACCGAGCATGGTAACTCATGCGTTGTGGCGAAGCACCCTCCGACACCCCACCACAGACCTGCCCCGCAAAGACCTGAACAAGGGTTTAGGGCATAAGGGTTTAGGGTCAGAGTCCGGTTGGAGTCTTGCGGCTCGTGTTTTGTATGATGTAGACTCCTGATCACTGTCCCCCATTCTTTACAGGGCCACAACCAGGGATACCGGGAATAAAGTTATAGGGAAAGGGCTGTGCTGTTTGTTTCACGGGTCTGCATTGCTGCATAAGCACAAGTATATGGGGACCATACAGGAACCCTAAACCCTAAACCCTACTAGACCCAAGAGTAACCTAGGAATAAAAAGGGCGCCCTTTTGGTTTAAAGGGGCTATAAGGAGACCTGAGCGCTAAAAAAAGGGAACAAGGGCCCACTCTAGGTCCTAGCAGTGGTTCCTTTAAGGAATTTCTTTAAGGGCTCCTTCAAAGGGATCTTCACTTGGGTAACCGGGACCAGGACCCGTCTAGAGACCCTTATAGATCCCTTTAAGCCTACTTGTCGGGTATCATGGGGAACTAAAGGTTAACCTTTTTCACAAAAAAAGGATTATATTGATTATACTACCCCAAAAAGGGTAAGGGTTACCTACTCTCTACTTCTAGGTAAGGGACCCTAAACCCTAGCAACCCCGAGCCGGGGCAACCTTGTCTGGAGTGCTTCTTTCGCCTCAGCTGAAAGGTTAAATTACCTCGACCCAAGAGTAACCTTTGGAGGTTTAGGGTTTAGGGCCAGGGTTATAGGGTTTAGGGTAGACTCCCATACCACTTCCTTATACTTGGGAGACCCAAGAGTGACCTAGGAATAAAAAGGGTGTCTTTTGGGGTTCAAAGGGGGCTTATAAGGGGACCTGAACCCTAACAGAAGGGAATAAGGGCCTACTCTAGGTCCTAGAAGGTTACGAAGCTGATACGGACCAGTTTCGGCCACTTCTGCCAGCTGGGGACAAAGCTGGAATACGGGTTGAGGGGTTAATGTAGAAACCTGATTAAGAAACCTAGGGCCTTTGTTAGGGTTCCTTACATGAATCCTACCATTGTGGGGTTATAGGCCCGGGGTTTCTTAATCAGGTTCCTACATTAGACTGCAGGCAGGTGTTTTAGGCTTGAGGTTCAAAGGTTTGCCTCGTTCTTTGGCTCGGCTTGGGGCTGGGGGCGCAGTTGCACAGCATCCCAAGCAGTCGGCATTCCAAGCGCGAGAGCAAACTTCTTGGATTTGTTCGGGTCATGCCGGGCTTTAAGACTCATGTTTATTCCTTGTGGGAGTTTGAAGAAATACGGACACCCGAACCTGGAATCTACCTAAGAACATTCCCGTAGCCCGGAAAATCCTAAGCTCTTTTTAATCCTGAGCCCTAAACCCTGAGTCCCAAAACCGAACTGAACCCCTATGTACGCCGTAAACCCTATAAACCCTGTGAAACCCTAAACCTAAATCCCTAAACCCTAAATCTCTAAACCCTTAATCCCTAAACCTAAATCCCTAAACCCTAAATCTCTAAACCCTTAATCCCTAAACCTAAATCCCTAAACCCTAAATCTCCGAACCCTTAATCCCTAAACCTAAATCCCTAAACCCTAAATCTCTGAACCCTTAATCCCTAAATCTCTGAACCCTTATTAATCCCTGAACCTAAATCCCTAAACCCTAAATCTCTGAACCCTTAATCCCTAAACCCTATGAAATCCTAAACCCTAAACCCCCTAATCCCCCTCATCCCCCCCAGTCCCCGAAGTCCCCCTTAGATCGTAATCTGCCGAGTTGCGGTTCTCGTTTTGTGCAGAGACATGCTGGTCGGGCCCCTGCTGCAGGTGTCCTGGCGTTTGTTGCTTTTTGGAAGGGTTCCGTAAACTACTTAGAGGTCCAGGGGACTTAGTAAGTAGGTTCTAAGTAGTGTTATAAGTACCCTAAATGGAGTTACCCCAATAATAACCCTACTTATGACCGACTTACTAAGTCCCCTAAACCTCTAAGTAGGGGTTGCTACGAGTACAAGTGTTGTTTGAATGGCTGCGGTGGTTTAGGGCCAAGGGTCTGCGTCTTAGGGTGCTGGAGTTTAATGTAGGAACCTGATTAAAAAACCCTGGGCCTATAACCCCTAAAATAGTAGGATTCATATAAGGAGCCCGAATAAAGGTGCAGGGCTTCTTAAACAGGTTCCTACATTAGGGCTTCAGGTGTTGGAGAACTGGAGAACACGAGGGTTGCAGGGTTTTGGGGCTTTAGAGATTAGGGCTTTGGGGTGTCCTTGCCGATTCCTGTCCAACAAATGCCGCCGGACATCTGCGCCACTTTGCAATCTGACAGGGACAGTCAGGTTTCGGGTTTAGGGTTGGGGAGTTGGAACATCGGCATCGTCAGGGAGCAGGCCCCTCTTTTGGATTCTAACTGTGCGGCCTGTAGTGTAAGGATCAGTATTTTGGGTTCTAACTTTATGGCCTGTGCTCTAAGGGTCAGCAGCAGTGGAAAGACAAGACATCGGTGATTGACTGGGCAGTTCATGTCAAAGACAATGTTTGGCCCATAAAGAAGCCGCACTTGTAGTAGCCCTTAGAGTAACCTAGTAGCTAGTAGCGCTTATAGAACGGATTGCGTGGAACGCCAACCTTTCAAGGAACTCGTGCAAAGCAACAGCTTGGGACAGTTGCCCCATAAACCCCTAAAGCCCTAAACCTAACACCCTAGAAACCCTAAGAGCCCTAAACCCTAAACCTTAAACCCTACAAGCTCTAAGAGCCCATGCCTACGCCCCAAACCCGAAAGCCGACACATTTTTTGTCTATATAGGGGTTTACAGTAAGCCCCATAAAGTTGGAAACCGGATAAAGGTCAAATAGTGCTGGGATTCCCCATACATTACTCTTAAGGATTGAAGCTATTGGGTTTCCAACTTTTGGGCTTCTGCTGTATAGGGGTTTAGGGTCTAAGGCTCTATGCGGGGTTCTACAAGGGTACCATGACGGCTTAAGGTTTGAGGATGAACTCCAAACCTTCATCCAACCACATGCTGAAGGGCCTGCATCCACAAAGCACGCCTTCTTACAAGTCTCCGGATCTTTCATCTCCGGAAAAGCTCCTTAGTTGCTGAGTTCATAAGCCCCCCAAAAGCCTACACTTTTAGTTTTATAGTGGGTGCTAGTATCCCAAAAAGTGTAAAGTGTATCCACTCAGCTACTAAGGCTCCCATGTCTTTGCAAAGCTTGGGTTGAGAGTGTTCTTGCCAAGTGTCTGGCTGATACCTTACTTGCTGAGCTTCCTACAGTGAAGAAATTAGCCAAAAGCCTCATTAAGAATGATTCGCTTACCTCCTCCACCAACCAAAAAACGGCAGTTAGCTACTCCGCCCCGCAGGTACTTGGTGATGTCTCCACATGACTTCGGTCCACTCACCGAGGAGGGGCTCTTGATCTCATAGAAGCCATCGTTCCTGGTAAAGCGGCATCTTCCACGCTTCCGCTCTTCGTTGGTGATTACGAAAGACCAGCGGACGCAGCGTCCGCAGGCGCTTTGGCACAACTTCTGGCATTCGAACGGATTGCTGACCTGGGCTACCAGGTACAAACACCCACTAAAAGGCTCGGCTCTCAACTTGATGCGAATGAGATACCTGCCAAAAAACCGCAAAAAGTAAATTTTGACTTCCCGAACTACACATTGGCGTGAGCTTCCAGATGTACATTCAAGAGATTTATATACAACAGGACGACGTACTGCTTGACCACTCAACTCAACGAAGTGACTTCTCCATAGCTCTCTGTGATGTCCTTGCAGATCGCTCGGGCCTCCGAAAGCCTTTGCTGCTTGGAATAATCAGGGGATGCAGTATGGATTAAGGACATGGACGTAGGGTGTTGGGATGTAGGATCGCTGATTGTTGACATTCGGGGGATTGGCATCCAAACACGATGTCTCGAGTGCATTGCAACAGTTCAGGTTAGTGGGGGAGGGGCAGCCAGGACTTTGTGTTTCAGATTCCGGGACACTTTAAGACGGACAGTGATTTTGAATCAAGACCACTACTTCATAACGTTCTCACCCGACTATGTGCATACCGGTACATCTCTCCACATAGATAGGTAGAATGATTGGGAGTTTGGTAAACAGAAAAATACTTAAATTCATATACATGTATACAACTAGCAAGTAGCCTGCTACAGTAGATACTCAAGAGTTTCTCGCCGTTATCTATGAAGCTGTGTAAGCTCTGGCTGATGAGCCCTAGCTGATACGCTCTAAACATCAACTATGCCAACACTCGTAAATAAATAACTGCACATCACATTTACGATACAGCCGTATGCTACTATAACCTAGGCAACACCGTAACCCCAAACCCTCAAGTCTAAACCTACACCGCAAGCCATCTCCCTCCCATGCTTTGCAGCGTTGCCACTCAGTTCCATAGGAGAAGCAGAATCCGGCCTGCTCTTTTGTCAACTCGTATGCCTTCTCCTTGACTGCTTGAGATTCTGAGTTGTGCTACTACCTTGGGAGTACACTGGCACAGAAAAGGCCAAGCTTTTGGCTATGAGTAGGGCCATGCAAAGCAAGCCCCATATTGTTCCAAACGTTGCTTACCTAATGTAGGGGCATGACCAGTTACTGTAGTATAGCATGCTATTACTGTGATCAGGACGACAACGTAATAGTATTACTAATTAGGTAGGATTCCATACTATGTGCCTGTAGTACGATACTATATTACTATACTGAGTTGTAGTTTTGGGGCCCTCCAAGGGATTTATGAATAGGTGCCTCTATAGAAACCATAAAGGGAGTTAACAAGTTTCCCAAAGTGCCACCTAATGTAGGAACCTGATTAAGACACCCTGGGCCTCTAACCCCAAAATAGCAGGGTTCATATAAGGAACCCTAATAAAGGCCCAAGGTTCAAAAAACCCTAAACCCTAAACCCCTATAGATCCCCTTTAAAGGAACCCCTATAGATCCCCTGTAAAGGAACCCTAATAAAGGCACAAGGTTTCTTAATCAGGTTCCTACACTACCCTTATAGATCCCTTATAGTACCCTTATAGACCCCTCTAAAGGAACCCTAATAAAGGCCCAAGGTTTCTTAATCAGGTTCCTACATTACCCTTATAGATCCCTTATAGTACCCTTCTAGACCCCTCTAAAGGAACCCTAATAAAGGCCCAAGGTTTCTTAATCAGGTTCCTACATTACCCTTATAGATCCCTTAAAGTACCCTTATAGACCCCTCTAAAGGAACCCTAATAAAGGCCCAGGGTTTCTTAATCAGGTTCCTACATTACCCTTATAGATCCCTTATAGTACCCTTATAGATCCCTTATACTAACCCTTATAGACCCCTAATAAAGGCCCAAGGTTTCTTAATCAGGTTCCTACATTAGTATATGGGAGTTTCCGAAAATAGGGGACCCTCATGTAGTACCCTAAATAGTAGGACCCTTATTATAAGGACCCCAAAATACGGTACCCCTAATTTTCGGAAACTCCCTAAACCCTAAACCCTATACATCCCTTATAGGAACCCTTAAAGGATCCCTTTAAAGGAACCTTAAGGTACCCCTAATTTTCGGAAACTCCCTAAACCCTAAACCCTATACATCCCTTATAGGAACCCTTAAAGGATCCCTTTAAAGGAACCTTAAGGTACCCCTAATTTTCGGAAACTCCCTAAACCCTAAACCCTATACATCCCTTATAGGAACCCTTAAAGGATCCCTTTAAAGGAACCTTAAGGTACCCCTAATTTTCGGAAACTCCCATATCACTGGACTGCTGGGTCTCCGAGGTTTCGCCAGGGCGGGGCTCCCCGATTCATGGGTTTAGGGCTTTAGGGTTCCTTTAAAAGGGATCCTTAAGGGATCCTTTAAGGGTTCCTTTAAGGGATCTACAGGGTATAGGATTTTTGGGGCTTAGGGTTTATAGGGCGTTAGGGCTTTAGGGGCTTAGGGTTTAGGGGCTTAGGGTTTAGGGGTTTAGGGCTTCAGGGGCTTAAGGGTTTAGGGCTTTAGGGTTTTTGTGTTTGCGGGGTTTAGCTTTTACGATAGGACAGGTATGCGCAGGCCGATCCAAATCAAAGTCACTACCAGCACATCCGCTGTCATAGCTGTTGAAACATAATCCCGACTAAACCCTAAATGCTAAAAACCAAAACCCTAATTGAAACCTTAAGCCTTACAAAACAAGCTAAACCCTGAACGCTAAAACCCTTAACCCTAATTACCCTAATTACCCTAAACCCTAAACCATAAATCTTACAAGTCAAGTCCAGGTCTCAATCTGTCCCAGAAAGGTGGTGTCTGAGTTCTCGGAGAAAGCCTTCACGGGTTGAGGTGGGCTTCGGGTTCCAGGGTTTAGGGTTTAGACTTTAGGGTTTAGACTTTATTTAGGGTTTAGGGTTTAGACTTTATTTAGGGTTTAGGGTTTAGACTTTAGGGTTTAGACTTTAGGGTTTAGGGTTTAGGGATTCAGGTTGGAGGCTAAGGGCACAAAGACTGACGTCTCAGGGCAATGACGCAATGTTGAAGACCGCTCAGGGACGTACTCTCCAGAATCTGAGTCAGGTTTGCGGATTCCGATGTAGGAGCTTCAAGAATAAGGAACCCTGAACCCAAATCGACAGTTAAACAATTAAACATGTGACAGACTGGCACCCTTGGGGTACCCCCGCTCCCTCCCCAAACGGACGTGCAGCTCTGACTCGGCGCACAGGTTCTTTCGAGCCATGCGTGTCGCATATTGTGGTTGCTTCTAGTGGCTCAGACTGTCAGCTCTTGACGAGTGCAGGCTCTAGGTTTGGGGTTTGGGGTGTCGGGTCGTCCGGGCCTCGCCGACAAAGCTTGATAGACTCTTGTCATCTTTATGAATTTCCTTCACCTTGTCAAAGAAGATCGCTGGCGTGGGCAGCATTTTAATGATGGGATCGAAGAGCTTCTTGATCGGAGCGGCCACTGCATCCACGATCGGCCGGAAGGGACTCAAGACAAAGTTGAAGATCTTCTCGAGAAATCCAGTAAGAGCTGCCAGCAGGTCCCTCAATGAGAATTCGAAGCACTTGAAGATGATACCTTACTAGGTCAGCTTGCAGAAGAAAGCTTGAAAGTTAAAGCCTTTGAGATTCTACACGGGATTATAGTCACCCAAAACATGTTGAAAACGGTTACATACTCCACTACACAGATACATACTTTGTGGCTGTCAAAGAGGGCAACTTTGAAGCCCCTTGTCGGCGTCATGATGACATCGAAGAAGTTGTTCACTTGCGCCATCTTTGTGATCACAGATTCCGGGACTAAGCCTTCGACCCAATTCATGATGTCCCTAACGAAGTCCGTGGCTATGCCTGCCATTTGATCGGCGGCGACTAACCCCTTCATAGCATTGTTGGCGATGGTTGTCAAATCCGGCAGCCACACACAAACACCCATTGCTAGACCAACCAATTCAGCAGCCTTGTTCGCCTCGGTTGTCCGGCTCACCCTCCCGCACGCTCGAGCCCTGAATCCTAAACTCGAGGAAATCCAAAGCGCACAGCAGCTTTGGCTAAGTGGCCGGGTAGGCCTGCATCTTAAGGACAGGTATGGCTTCGATAGCATAGCGGACGTACCTCGCCACCTTCAAGTTGAAGAAGAAGGCGTTCTTGAAGATGTCGGTCCATTTGTCTTTAAGCTTGTCCTGGACTTTGAAGAGAAACCCCTATAGATCCCTTAGAGGAACCCTAAAACGGGACCCGAAGTCTACTACTCCAAAGCCCAGTGTCTCGGATCCCGAGGAGTTTCGTCTTGATGAACTTCTCAAGGATCTTCACCTGGGCTTTGCAGTAGCCAGGGAGGCAAAAGGGTAGAGGTTTAGGGTTTCGGTTTTAGGGTTTAGGGTTTAGGGTTAGAGACTTCATTTCAGAATGGCCCCCTTTAAGTAACAGGTCCCTCAAAAATGTATAAAAGTCTAATACTCCAAAGCCCAGTTATAGTATCATAGATCCCTTTAAGGAACAGGTCCCCCAAACATATATTAAAGTATGATACTCCAAAGCCGAGTCACAGGCTCTACTAAGATCTTTGCAACCCAGCCGACGATGGGCAGATTGGAGATCAGCGACAGAAGGTGCTTGAAAAACCATGCCTCTACTGAACTAAGACCCCTAACACAAATTATGATTTTAGCTGTTTCTATACAAAATCTTTCTAAGTACCCCTAAGATGCTGTGTCGTAGAGATTGGTGATGAACTGATGCGTCTCCTTGGATGCCACGATGTAGTTCGCTCACGGACAAATTGCTTTTCGCAGCCCCAAGACAACAGAACCGCCGATGTCCATTGCAACCCATGCTGAATTCATGGCATCCCGACCCTGACCGAAACCTCAAAACCCAGACCGTAGAAGCCATGAAAAGTGCTGCCCAGCTTCCTTGCTGCCACGGAAAAGCTTGCCAAGCAACTTGCCTGCATCCAGGAAGGTGCCAAACAGATTTCCATCCCGCAAGGTGGTGGCCTTCAGGGAGCTGTCATTTAGGGTTCGGGGCTTAGGGCCCTAAGTAGGCTTTGCTCTGCTTACACCAAAGTCACACTATAATTTTGCTTTAGGTAGAATATACGTATATTTTACTAGATTGTAGTCATGACAGGTTAGTCTTGGAGCTTGCAGTGTGCAGTTTCCATGCATGGCCTGCTCATAGGCAAGATCCAAGTCACTCGCCAACGTTTCTGCGCCAGGGCACAAAGGATTGCCCAATTTTCCATCTCCTTGGCTTATCCCAGAAACGCCGGCCCTGTCTTAAGCAAGCCTGTTCGACATAAACTAAACCCTAAATCCACGACTAAACCCTAAACCCTGAAGTAAACCCTAAACTACCCATAGCCCATCCTTTTTGGGGTTCATAGTTAGAATTCTATAAGGTAACCCCAAAACGGAACTACTATGGGGCCTATGGGTAGGCTCCTTGGCGAAGTCTCCTGTCTTGGGAGTCTCTCCCTCAACCCGATCCATGCCTGAATTTGGATGTGAGGAAATGGGCCTTTTTGGACCTGAGAGTCTTCGGTCTTCAGATGTCATAGGTCTAGGGTTCGCGTTGAGGGTGTCGGGTAACGAGAAAATGCGTCGTAGTTCCGTGCCCCACAACCCGAAGCTATCCCGAAACATTAAACCTACGTGTAGTTAACGCGGAGCTGCCTGACCAACGAGGTTAACCGTTCATTGTACAATTATCGGACGATTTTGATTTTTATTCGCCGAACAGAATACAAAGGTGACCATCAATTAGAGTAGGGTGCTGGGGTATATTTATACAATACTAATTACAACAACATAGTGGAAAATTGCATCCCTGAGCCCGAACCCCTGAACCCTTAATTCGAAAGCTTCGTGTCCATACAGCAGCGCAATCGCTTGGTTCGCCGCATTCTCCTGCGCGCGGATCATGGCCATGTCCAAGAAGACCTGGCTCTGGCTTTTTGGTGTTGCAGCATCAGGGTTTTGGGGTTTATGGGTTTTAGGTTTAATGATGATGTTTATGCGTTGCATTGGTTCATGCGTGTGCTTTTTTAAACCAAGTTTCTTGCAGTGTGTTCGTGGGATTCTGCGGGGTTTGGGGTTCCAGCAGTCCTTCAGACAGCGAAAGACTGTTTGTTGGGGAGGAATCCTGAATGATCACCTTATTCGAACATCTGCTTCACAGTCTCAGACAACCCAAATTTATGTTGCTGCCTTATTGAAGAAGAGCCGCTTTGTCCTCGCCGTGTCGATTTTTATAGAAGCTGCTGTCCGTCATCATCTTCGTGGGACCCTTCAAGCCCTTTCTCAAGAAGTCAGCGCTGAAGAGTTGAAGCTCTGCAAACCCTCGATCCTGGGTTGTTCGTGAACCCCTTGAACAGGAGTGCTTTCAATCTTTGTAGACAGCTATGAAGACATGCTGGATAGATTCGGATAGATGTAATAAAAACTAGGTTCCCCAGTAGCCCCTTAACAATAAGGGTACCCTTTTTCCTACTATTGGGTTTTAATAAGGGAACCCAAAAAGAAAAAGGGTAAAAGGGTACTACTGGAGAACCTAGAAAAAGAACTCACGAGCAGCCTCGCATCTAGAATGGCTTCAGTCTCAGCAAGCTCCAGGCCGTAACCACTTCGTGTGACCTTGTCCCCCTCCTCGAGGAGGATGATGCCGTTGGGGTAGGATTCCGAGTCAACATCCTGTGCGACTTCCGTGCCGTCAGGCCCAGACATCGGGTAGAACGCCTGCAGGAGCATATTGTTCAGGTCCTGGGCATTTTAGGGTTTAGGGGTTTAAGGGGGTTTAGGGTTTAGGGTTTGCTCAGGTCCTGGGCATCTTCGGACACCTTGCTGGCCAGCTTGATACTTGCTTCGCGCAAGAGGCGTCTCACCGCCCCTCGATAGAGGATGCTTGCGCGATTCTTTGAAGAGATGCCATCGTCGGAAGCCTGGGTACGGTTTAGGGTGCGAGGTTTAAGGTTGTGTTGCTGCAGCCTTCGAAACCTGAGCGAGAAGGTCCGAAAGCATGGAGAAGCAGGAGCCGTAGTAGCAGTAGCAGTAGCAGTAGCAGTAGTAGTAGTAGTAGTTGTAGTTGTTGTTGTTGTGGTAGTGGTAGTGGTAGTGGTAGTGGTAGTGGTAGTAGTAGTAGTAGTAGTAGTAGTAGTAGTAGTAGTAGTAGTAGTAGTAGTAGTAGTAGTAGTAGTAGTAGTAGTAGTATCAGTATCAGTATCAGTATCAGTATCCGTATCCGTATCCGTATCCGTATCCGTAGCAGTAGCAGTAGCAGTAGCAGTAGCAGAAGGAGTAGTAGTAGTAGTAGTAGTAGTAGTAGTAGTAGTAGTAGTAGTAGTAGTAGTAGTAGTAGTAGTAGTAGTTCTGGTGGTAGTAGTAGTAGTAGTAGCAATAGCAATAGTAGTAGTAGTACTACTACTACTACTAGTAGTTACTAGTTACTAGTTACTGGCTACTGGTTACTAGTTACTAGTTACCAGTTACCAGTTACTAGTTAGTAGTTAGTGTTTGTAGAAGTAGTAGTAGTAGTAGTAGTAGTAGCAGCAGTAGCAGCAGTAGCAGTAGTGGCAGCAGCAGCAGCAGCAGGGCAGGGGCAGGGGCAGGGGCAGGGNGCAGGGTTGAGGTGGTGCAGGAGCGGGAGCAGCAGTGGCAGCAGCAGCCTTGACAGCAATGTAGGGGACCTAATATAGGACCCTAAAGCCCTAAATAGTAGGATCCTTACTATCAGGACCCCAAAATAAGGAACCCCCTATTTTCGGAAACTCCCATATGATGCCATATGATCCCGTTGTCATCGGCAGAACTTCGCCATCTTGACGGCGCCCAAGTGGCTGAGCAAGGCATGTGTTGTTGCCCGAGAAAGGAGGCAAGCGATTCCTGCATGGTCTTGTTGCTTTCCAGAATGCAATCAGAAGGGTCAGTATTCTTCGGGTTGCTATGGCCAGATGCAGGGTGTGTGAAAACCTGAAAAGCCTTGGTTCAATGCTTCATTCGAGACAGGTCTGACTTGCCAATCAGCAACATGTTCAGGCAAGAGGTTCCCCTTGTCGAAGGCGTGGCGGGAAGTTTGGTGGTTCGTTCACTGCGCTCCTCCAGCGGAGCAAGGAACTCTTTGTCGAACCAGGACAAAGCCTTTTGCTGGTCCTGAACAACTCACATTGCAAAGCCTAAATTTGCACCCTCTTCCTGGTGATAGAACTTGAGAGAAGTCAGTCCCGGGAAGTGATGCCAGTCTCGTTGGCCGTCACCAAAGCCTGACATTGCCGCGCAGTTGTACTGAATTTGCTTCGTGACGGCCGCAGCTATGATCGTAGGGTGGAGAATGCCTGCGACGGCATGCGATCCGTAGCAACAACGTAACGGTGCGTGACCCCTGGCACAAATAGCAGGCAATCCCATTGAAAGGCATAGGCTACGACGGACTGTAGTAGCTGCAGCACGAAAGCATAACCAAAGAATGCAAGCAACGTAGCGAACACTCGCTTGAAAAAAAAAGAGTACGGCTGCAACAGTCGTCAGGTTGTCGAAATGCATGGTCCAGTAGAAGCAGTAGCTGCTGCTGCTGCGGCTGCTGTCGCTGTCACGGTTGCTGCTGGCGGTGGTCGTGGTGGTGGTGGTGGTGGTGGTGGTTGATGATGTTTACAAGTTGACCTGGTAGGAGCTAGTTTTGGATGTTCACAAGACAAGCTCTCACGGAACGGTTTTCAGAGAAGCACATATCATCAGCTTATCCTTCCTTAACACCACGGCAAGTATTTCCCATGTAACCGAACAATGACGAACCAATGGACGCACGACGTGCCGAGGAGCGACACTATTCGTCGTTAAACCGACAGAACCGTCGTCATCGCAGTCACAATTTCAGAACAAGAGAAGGCGACAGGAAAGAAGAAACGGCTAACATTTAAAACCAAACAAATTCGGGACGCAACCTCTCAGAGTCTGCCCTGTCCAAATGCTGGCAGGGCCGATGTGAAGAGGAACTGTGGCTGAAGCCAACTGGCATCCAACTTGCTTACATCAGGGCTTTCATTACCTAAATTTGGGAGCTCTGGGTTGCCGTGTTCTGGTGGGCAACTAAAAACCTCACACCAGCCTGCCGTACTAACGGTACTACACTCTGCAAGATCGAGGAAGTGAAGAGAAGATCAAGAACCAGGCTCCAGACCAAGTGGGCTGTCCAATTCTCTTGTTAACTAAACTGCACCGGATCATCTTCAATATAGGGGCCTTAATAATTAGAACGTTTTTTTTTTTTTGGGGGGGGGGGTATTTTATGCTATAATCACAATAAGGAACCCCCAAAATAGTATAGGTAATGAATTAGGCCCCTATAGTACCCACATCACCTCCAGGTGTGATTGCCAATCGCGCTTCGCCTGGACGTGGGGGCTGTTCTCAATTCCGGCTTTGGTTTACAGTAGAAGCCAGAAAGTTGGAACATCATTAGCCTCATGCCCTTAAAGTAAAGCAGAAGGAATCCCAGCATGAATCATCCTAAGTCTGTGTTCCAATTTTCAGGGGTTTACTATAGGGTTTAGGGTTTATTAGGGGTAACGAGTCTACTACGTCAAGAGTACACAAAGGGTTCTTCCACGACTACTAGCGAGGCACTGACATTGTGCGACGGCTTCCAGATGCTGGTGCACCGCGATTGGACATGACTGGGCTGAGGTTTTTGATTTGGGAGGCTTTGCAGGCCAACCCTCAACCCCAAACCCTAGACCGTTAGGGTTTCGGGCACTTTGAGAACTCAGGATATGGCAGCTGACATCTCTAAACCTCAAACCTGAAAGTGCTGAGCCCGTTTAGGGTTTAGGGTTGAAGCTCTAGGGTTTTGGGGTTTAGAGTTTAGGGGTTTAGGGTTTAGGGGGCTAGGGTTTAGGGGTCTCTGGTTTAGGGGTCTAGGGTTTAAGGTTGAGGGGTATAGGGTGGGTTTAGCCATACCTGAACCTGCACAGCAAGAAAGCAGCTGAGTTGCTTGAGCGGCTTCCTTGCCCATGTCGGACTTCACTGCCTCAACCTGGGATGCGGCAAGCCCACATATCACAGATGGTATGTTGCATGTTTCATAGTTCATATGATCTGTTATAGATATGCTATCAACTATTTAATATGCTCTACTGTATGTTATATGTTGTATATGGTATTTTATGAGATTGGAGGCGAGGGGGCTGAGGATTGTAAACGCTGAGATGTGGGATTTAGGTTCCCTACTAGCTAGAATTCCTCCAATGGAACTAGGTCAAAAAACCCTAAACCCTCATAGTTAGAAGTCCTCCAATGGGTTTAGGGTTCAGAACCATAAACCTTCATTCCAGCTTTGGAACCCTTCGCGGGTTTGAGGGTCTTGCAGGTACAGCCAAAGCCCTGAACCATGCGCTTAGGTGCTGATGCCTATCAGCATGTAGAGTTTCCTGGCTATACATTACGGCGTCATTACTGCTCGACTTTGCTGTCTCGAGCTTCCGGGGTGTCATTCTCAACGTTTCGAGTTCAATATAGGGGTCTAGGTAATTAGAATAGGGTTTTGGGGCCAACTATTCTATAATCATAATAAGGAACCCCCAGAATAGTATTGGTAATTGAGGCCCCTACAGTACTTTCCATGCCAGCTTCGAGTCTCACCCTTCGCACCGATGCATTGGACACCATGGTTGGGCCCCCTACTTAGAGGCCCAGGGGACACGGCCTTGCTTGTGATCGCATCGCGATGAGCCACAGCAAAGTATGGTGGTTCGAGTTCCTGGTTCGCTTACTGAACGTTGTTTGCTGTTTTATGGGACGAAGAACTGAAGAATAGTTAGTTTAGCTCAGATAAACGTTGTAGTTGTCAAGGGCGCGCAGAACTCTTCGTCGTAGTGCATGGGTGAGTAAGTCGGTTATAAGTAGGGTTATAATTGGGGGAACTCCATTTAGGGTACTTATAACTCTACTTATAGCCTACTTACTATATAAGTCCCCTGGGCCTCTTCAACCCTAAACCCTAAACCCTCTAAACCCTAAGCCCGTTCAGGGTTTAAGTATGAACTCCCGGTCTGACACAGGAAAAGAGCAGTGCAGGCCCTAGTCTGATTCCTGTGTTAGTATAGCGCAGTAAAACTTAGTTGCTGAGTTCATAAGCCCCAAAAAGGGTGCACTTTTGGTTTTATAGTGGGTAATATCATCCCAAAAAGTGTACAGTGTATGCACTCAGCTACGAAGCGAACATTTCGGCTATGAGAGGGTTTCCGGTTAATTGCCGGGCTGAAGCTTGTCGGGGGCAGAATCGAGTGTTCTGGGATTTTACAGCTGAGGGTTGGGACTTTCTATATTGAACATCGAGTCCTGCTTGCGCCAACCCTAAACCCTAAACCCTAAGCCCTAAACCGTGTACAGCAAGCTTCTCCGATTGTCATCATCAGAATTGCGAGCCCCAAGAGAAAATGTGAACCGGTTCTACCTTGGGGTAGCGTATCCCTTTTTGGAGGTGTTGATTCGCCTCTTGCCTGTCCCTCGTCATCGTGCATCTTCGCAACGATGGTTCTGATGGAATCCCGCCCGGCGCAATGTCGCTGAGTGCTGGCCGCTGCCGCCTCGGAGATGCTGAACCTTACTTTCCCAGTCCCATGCCGAGAAACAAAGGGTTAATCTTTGAGAATAAGGCATAGCCCGGCTATACAAATACTTTGGAATTCCTCTGCAGCTTACTACCGTTACAAAAATCAGAAAGTGCAGGTTTGTAGGTTTGGTATTGGATAACCAAGAAACATCAGCGTATCGCCCTTTCTTCCAGATCTGCATGCCTCGCCCACAAAAGCTGCAAGAGCCCATAATATAGGGGCCTAAATACATACCAAATCATATAATTACAGTATACTGGGCCCCAAACCCCTATTCTGATTATTTAACCTTGAGATCCAAACCATCGAACTGAACTCACAAATCCTATGCCCGAAGCACCCAAGCCCAAAGACCCTAAGCGCGGAACCCTACCCCTAATCCCCTCGAGCCATAAAGCCCAGGTTTCCCTCCATCTGGCTCAAGGCATGGGTTCCTGGGCTGTCCAGTCCACAGGCAACACGCTCAGACGATAAGGAGTTGATAGGGCGGTAGGAGGGTTCTGATAAGGGGATTGCTCAAGTTTACTTATTAGGGCCTCAAGAAAAGCACATAAGCAAAAATAAGGATAGGGATATCCCATATAAACCCCCCTTATAATCAAGCCCAATAAGGTAGGGATGTCCCTAGAGAATGCTTATGCTTATGTGCTTTTGGGGTCCCTAACTTCCGAGGCTCCTTCAAAAGAGGATCCTAAAAGTTGGGGGGCTCCTCCGGTTTCTGAAACTCTAGGGTTTATAGGGTTTGTAGGGGGGTTAGGGGGTTTAGGGGTTTAGGGCTTTTAGGGTTTAGTTTAGGGTTTAGGGTTTAGGACTTTCGGTGCATTTGGCAACCATAAACCTCAAACTCTGAGCCGCAAGCGATGCTTTATGGGGGGCTAGGACCCCTAAACCTCAAACTAGAAACACGAAAAGCGCCTAAATCACAGTAAGAACAGTTTAAAGGTTGCATGTAGGGAACTGAGACAACCCCTGTACCTACATAAAACATTGTAGAACGCATCTAAAGTACTTACAGAGCCGAGCTGTAACATAACCCTTAAATGACACATCTAAGGCGCTTGCAGGAGCCCTGCCTACAAAACCCAAACCCTCCTAGAACCCTTACATAAAACAAACCCTTGTAAACTCGATGGGCATTGGATAAAGAGCGCAAAAGCCTAAGACTACAACCTTAACCACAAACCCTAAAATCTTAGCCCGCAAGCCCTAACCCTAAACCCTAATCCTCAACCCCAAGCTGTATACCCGGAAGCCCATAACCCTAAACTCTTTATAAAGCCTACAAATATTAAACCCAAAACCCTAAACCCTAAACCCCTAAACCCTAAACCGTTAATGAAACCCAAAACAGTAAGAAAAAACCCTAAACCCTAAACCCCTAAACCCTAAACCGTTCATGAAACCCCAAACAGTAAGAACAAACCCTAAACCCTAAACCCTAAACCGTTCATGAAACCCAAAACAGTAAGAACAAACCCTAAACCCTAAACCCTTAAACCCTAAACCGTTCATGAAACCCAAAACAGTAAGAAGCACAGGTTCCCAAATCTGAAAGGAACTCGGCGAGGTCGTTTGCAGATCGTGCGCAAAGGCTCGGGCAGGGATCGGCGCTGCTTTGAGCATCCTGGGCTAACTTTGGCGTCTGCCATAGTCTGCGGCACGCGTGTATGCTAGGGCTTATAGCTCTACCTGACATTGCGGCGGAGGATGCGACACGTGAAGGGAGTTACAAACAGGGGCGAGTTTGCTTATGCAATTTGCAAACTCGCGGCGCGAGTTTGCTTGTGCAAACCGGATATTGGCCGTTGTCGTTCAATGTGCCGTTTAAGACCTTTACACTAAAACCTAAATTCCTTCAGATGATTTTCCGTCAGTCCATGAGACCCAAACCGAAGTCCCTGAACCCTAAATCCGAAACGCCAAAGTCCCTAAGACCTATGCCCTACTTAGAGGCCCAGGGGACTTGGTAACTAGGTCATAAGTAGAGTTATAGGTACCCTATGTGGAGTTACCCCAATTATAGCCCTACTTTATAACCGACTTACTAAGTGCCCTAGGCCTCCAAGTAAAGTCCATAATGCAGCATGAGCATCGAGGTAGGCATCCTTGGCTTTCTGCTCCCCGGTCAGAGACGCCCCCGCTACACGGCGTTGAAGCTCGTCGTGCAGCGACTGAAGAACCTCAGGAATCGAGGCTTCGTGTCGACTTGGCCTTTATAAGGCTTGGGAGCAATCTCGAAGGCTCTTGTCGACTTTCCCTGTTGACTTTCCTGTATAAGATTTCGTGACTCTTGTTAAGTGGCGCATGCCCGCTTGATTGAGGGGCGCAAGCTTTGCCCGTTTCTAAAGTCGGGCTGTAGACGGGGTTCAGGATGATCCTAAGGTTCTGCTGTGATTTCATGGTTTTCTACGGTTCGTGGCTGCTTATGAAGCTGGTGCTACGGAAGGTACCCACAAGTGCCTAGTATACCTAGAGCCTCAGCTACTCTCGGGCTTTCAGGTGGTCCAGGGTCTCTAATAATGCAGAGACATGATCTGGGTTGTAGTTTTGGGGCCCTTAGATATATGTATGAATGGGTACCTCTATAGGAACCATACAGGGGATTCAAAAGTTTCTCAAAGTGCCACCTAGTGAGTAGTGAAACCCCCTATTCTCAAACCCCTTCATATCAGGATCCCTGCTATAGTCCCTTTTAAGGGAGGCGGGTTTTGTTAATCAGGGGTTTACATTAGAAACTCTCTGCAACTTAAACCCTTAACTTAAGCCTCAAGCACGTACCGTACCCCAGGGCTTCAGTTCCCTAAATAGTAGGTTACTTGAAAGGGCAGGGGACTTAGTAAGTAGGTTATAAGTAGAGTTATAAGTGCCCTAGCCCTAAATGGAGTTACCCTAATTATAACCCTACTTATAACCAACTTACTAAGTCCCCTGCCCCCTCAAGTACTAACCAGATAATATGTAACCCCAGTTAACCATGATTTAAGTAACTGGAACCCTCGGGGAAGGGTCCCTACGACAGCCCCTCCATCTCTCGTCATGGGAATCTTTTATGTTTTATGTGCAGTGTGTGCTCTGGGCCCTGCCAGTGGCGGCCCGATCTAGAACAACCCGCACATAGGACGTCACACCGGCTATCATACAGGAGCCTTCATGATTAGAATAGGGGTTTGGGGTACATTATGCCTAATTATTTAGGGGCTGTGTTAGTAGGTCTTGACATCTGAAAAACTTCGTGGGGTTGTACAGCCGCACAAGAAGAAAACATTGCAAAAGCCCCAGGCGCAAAACCCTAACTTCCTGAAATCTGCAACCATAAAGTTTAAACCCACAGCTCAAGAATCTCAAGGCAAAAACCGTCGAACCTAAGACACTGCAGCAGTGGGGCCAGATCATCCTGTGGTGCCAGATCAAAGCTCTGGAACTCCGCGTTGATGTTGCTCAGATTTCCTGGACTCTTCTTTGGAAGCTGACTTAAGTTCGGGGTTTCAGAGAGGCATAGGGCCTAGGAGGGTTTCGGGTTGAGTAGAGTCTCAGAGTATCGCGTTTACCTTACTGCACAGGGGATAATGTAGTGCACAGTAGCCAGTATGCTTTCCTTACCAGTAACATGGCAGCTTGAACGAAGCTCCTTAACAACAAGAACCAAGTTTCCGGCGGCATGGCATTTCTTCCGGATGAGCATATGGACACTGTGGGACAGCGCTGACATCAGTGATCCGGGACGCCCAGACCCCAAGTAGCTGTGAGTGGCCTCAAGAGCCTTCCTCACAGTCGCCTGGGTTCTTGTTAAAAGAATGTAACTTAAGTTACCATAAATGAAAAAGAAACCATACTAGCTTTATTATGTAGATCCCTAGATAACTAAACTTAAGTTCCTTAAGAAGAACCCAGTCGCCCTTGCTGCGGTTTCTACTGCAGCCACGGCGGGTGCTGTGTCCGCTGAGACAGGAGACAGCGTCACAGACTGGAACCGGTCCAACACCCTGGCAATGAAGTCCTTCAAGCTGGTGGACATGCCTGAGTAGGTTTTAGGGTTGGGGCCTTAGGGCTTAGGGTTTGGGGTTTAGTGTTAAGGGCTGGAGGTTTAGGGTTTAGGGTTTGTGGTTTAGGGTTTTAGGGTACCTGAGCACTTCTTGAAGGACGGCTTAAACAACCTTCTGTATTCGCTCCTTCTTACGACGATGTACAGGACAAATTAGGATATGGGGTATACTGTTCTAGAACTGAAAATGGGCCCGGGCACGGGTAGAGATCACCTTTTCCGCCAGGGAGGTCTTGGCCTCAGCAAGGATCCCGGCCATCGCGGATTGCCAGTCGCCCGTCCTGGCAGTTATTTCAAGACTAAGTAATCTATGGACCTCAGTAAAACTGAAAAGCTGCTTGTGTTGACGTCCTCAACTGCATCAGGGCCGTCCCAGCTGATTTCTTCATTTTCGCCTTGATGGTTGCTGCAGCTTCATCAGCAGCAGCCGCGACTGCTTCTATTGCATGAACTGCCGATGAATCCAAGTGCTTCTGGACCTGCGGCACTCGCGATATTGTGGCAACGACTTGTTTAAGTCTGCTGCAACCTTACAGAAACCCTCCTTCCACATTCCCCAGAAAAGCAACAAAGCCAATGAACTCCAAACTTCAAGTGTGTCATCCCGATCCTCAGACTATCAGGTCCCTCCACCGTGCCTCTCTTATGGCGCTTTGTGCTTCTTTTTTCGCAAGTGGCGTTCCCATGGAAGTCACCTTGAGCTTCTCTTCCACCTTCACTGCGGCGAATGAGAGAGTGCTGGACGTAAGCTTCCCAAGCTCCGTCGCGAGAATGGCCCGAGGTGCAGTCATAAACTGCTCTATAAGCTCGTCTTTCTCGGCATCGAGGTCTTCTGACATCCGCTGCACGATCTTCGCCACGGAACGCCTACTCACGAGCACGAGCTTCCTCTGCGCTTCGTGCTGAAGTCGCTCAGCCACGTCTGCCTTCTCCTCGGCACTCATGCTGAGGGCCACAGCTCCTCGGTTGCATCTCGTTTTAGGAGTCCCTTTAAGGTTTAGTAGTACGGGTTTGGGGTTTTGTAGTATAGGGTTTAGGATTTAGGGTCATCTAGGCCGTATTGGGCATGCTTCAACACAGCCTCGTAATGTGAGCCACGGATGAAGTCGCACAGGTAGACCCATTACTGCTAGTACTAGTCGTAGTCGTGGTATCCCTGTGGCGTACTTAGCAGGAAGAGTAGGTACAAAAAGATAGCACCGGCAATCAGAATGGAAATAGAAAGGCGGTAGCAGCAGCAGCAGCACTACTGATAGTGCAAGCAATATCAGGTCGTACTAATCATTTGGTGCTAGCAGCAAGCGAAAGGTAACCCTAAACCCTAAACCCTAATTAGGGTTTAGGGCCTAAACCCTAAACCCTAAACCCTATTAAGCCACAAAGCCGTAAATGCTACAGCCTTAAAACTGGACCCTACAGGAAAGCAACGGGGCTCACCGAAATGGCGGTCTCTGGAAGCAGTTGGAACCGGACACATGTAACAACAAGTGGAAACCGTGACATCATCGTCAGACCACCAGGGGCGTATCGAGAAATATTATCCAATCTCCCATCTACCTCCCCTCTCATCGAAGCTTGCACGAAAACACCCGGAAGCCCACACAAAGCAGCAACCAGGATCGACCTGATAATGACTTCCACAACCGTTCACGATTCGGGGCAGTGAGGATTTAGGGTAGTTATTCTTCGAAACAGCCGTAGTTCCATCGTCGATAGCCGCTTGCAGGTGCGAGCCTCGGATGCGCGTTCGCACTTCCGAACAAGTCTAATATAGGGGCCTTCCCTATACTATTTTGGGGGTTCCTTAATCTACGTATAGAATAAAGGGCCCCAAAACCCTATTCTAATTATGAAGGCCCCTATAGTATGAGTCCTCGGGGTTTAGGAGTCCTTGACGGCCTGCCGGACGATGAGTTCGGGAGATTGATGGGCGCCGTTGTAAGATCTTGTGGATCCCACGAGGAGCACAAGCAAGCTCAGATTCTAACGCACCAAGACCCTTCAGTTCTCGATCGAACTATAGTGAAACCCAGAAAGTTGGAACATGGCTGTAGGAGGAATAGTGCTAGGATCCCTTATACTGTACTTTAAGGGCATGAGGATAATGTTCCAACTTTCTGGCTTCTACTGTAAAGGTTTTACTGCGACCCAACCTCAGCTTCACATACACCCGACGGGCAACAAGAGTTCTCATCCAAAAGACGGAACTAAGATACAGGTTATCTCGGAAAGATCAGGGGTGCAACGCTTGCTTCAAGCCAGAAAGGGCTAGATTCCTCAGTAGCCCCTTTGTAATAAGGGTACCCTCTTTCCTACTGTTTGGTGTTAATAACGGGACCCTACACTTTAAAAGGGCAAAAGGGTACCACTGAGGAACCAAGAAAGAGGGCGAGGAGCGCAGGGAATGACGTGCAGAGGAAACCAGGAGCGAGACGGCCCCATGGGACCGGAGTCTCTTGGAGTTGTTGGCATGGTCCGCATGGATTCTCAGTACCTGTCCAGGTAGTACAGGCGTTTTAACTGGGTTGTAGGTGTTCTTGCAGGGCTTTGTGGGGTCTTCTGCACGGATCTAGGTACTAATTACAAATAATTAGGGTTGAGTGTTCAGGATGTAAGGGCCGTTCACAGAGACGTCCTAAACACGACGAAGAGCTCAGCAAGAACAACGTTTCACCCTAAACCCACCCTAAACCCTAAAACCCAAAACCAAAACCCCTCGCTCGCCTGTCTTGCCGCTCCGGAAGCCTCCGATGCGATCTGTGCCAGGTGCGCCAGATGCCCTGCAGGTTGGTTATTAAAAAAAGGTGCCTTAAGAAGTCGAAGGGGCCTTTATTAGGGCTTCTTATATGAATCCTACTATTTTGGCGGGGGGGGTTTTAGGGCCAGGGTATCTTAATCAGGTTCCGATTTTATTAAGAAAAGGTGCCTTAAGAAGTCGAAGGGGCCTGTAGCAGAAAGAAAACAATGAGCCCAAAGGAAGAATGTCGGCACCTATTCAGGCTCCAAGGCACACTGAATTAAGGATTTACTTCCCATGTGTGGCAAAATGCAATTGCGCGACTACTAGTGAGATGCCCTGTCCTTGTCGGTACAGGCTTTGCACCATTCCGGCGCTCAGCTCAAGAAGTCTTTCTTTCTCGCGCTGTGTCAAAGTGAAGGCCAGTAATTCCTGGGCAGGGCCCCGTGCCTAGAAGTTAGGGCCGTCCAGGGCTAGAAGTACCAAACATTTGAAGGTTACCAATGGGCTTCCTAGGCTCATAGTGCAGCATCCGGTGGCACTCTGTCTCGAGCTTGCTGGCCATGACCCTCGCGCGACGCTGCATCTCGCTTGCTTCACTCTCGGCATCCTGCAAGAGCACTGCATGCTTCTCCGAGCTTTCTCTTCGTCCCTGTTGAAGGAGCTCAGCCGTCACCTTGCCCATGGACTTCATCACGACGTTCAGCACCTCGCTGAAAAGTGGCACCTGCAGCTGCGTATGGTTCCACAGAGCGAAGCGGCTCTGGTCGCGCTGCTGGACGAGGCTGGCCTGGAAACTCCGGTCCCATATCCTGGGCTCTTCTTCAGCACATTAGTTTCAGATACCAGGAAAAGGACATACTGTGAAGACCTATGCTTTCTTAGTGCAGTGGCTTCGCATACACATAACCAGGACCCAGTATCCGAAGAGAGGCTGCTGAGTCCTCTGAGGGCGAGGGTTCTTCGGAGGACTCGTAGTCAACGGCTTCGGCCAAGGGCTCCGGTGATGTAGATGCGTCGTCATGCGAGGAAACTGGTTCATCATGGCCACGTGGCGGTTCTGCTTCGGAGTCCTCGTGGCCAAGTGCCAATGCCTTACTTGTCCGGTTGCCTTTAGGCATGGTTGTTTGGGACTAAAACCCTAAGCCCTGAATCATTATGATTACAAATGTCATTCTTCTTATCATTGTTGTTACTACTGGTAAAAAAACATTAGAAAATATTCAAGGCTTCCCCACCCTTCTGCTAAGGTGCCAATGGCTGGGCGAGCTCCGGATGCTTCAACAGCTCTCGGCCAAGGCTCTCGAAAGCGGCATCGCCGTACTGTGAGATCTGGTCGAGTGTATCCTTGGCTGTTCTTGGACATCCTTTCAAAATTAACAGTTAGTATATATATATATACACATAGTTCTACAAGTATACATACATAATTACATACATACGTACATACATAGAGAGCTTTATTTGTTTATGCTCATTCTCCTAAGACTACTGTATACTATATGAATGTCAAAACACAGGCAAAGGTTGTGTTCGAGAGTGGCCTAGTATCTGGCAACTGCTTGGTCTCAACCCACTCCATGATTTGCCTTGGAATCAGGATCCCAGAGCGCCGAAACAGTAACATCTGTTTTGCGCAGGAACCCTAAACCCCTAACCCCATAGCCCCTAAACCCTAATATCCTGGACTCCGAGGCGAGGAACTTCTTTAGTTGCTTCTTCTGCTCTATGTCTCCTTGCTCTCCTGCGAGTGCCTCCATCGTGGGATGAGCGGGAGACTTGGCGAGAAGTGCTCGCTTCCTTTTCCGCAAAAGGAACAAGTCCTTGGGTGACCAAGAACTGCGGACCACCAACTCTAAACTCTAAACCCTAAACCCGAGCTGTGGGACAGCCAACACTGGCGTTGCCATTTCGCTTTGAACATGTCCTGCCTTATAATAAGGATACCTTTTTCCTACTGTTTGGATTGAATGAGGGGACCTAAACTAACAAGGGCAAAAGGGTACCAATCACGAACCTCGGCCACAAGCAAGACAATCCCAAACCCTAAACCCTAAAACCCTAAACCCTAAACCCTAAAACCCTAAACCCCTAAAACCCTAAACCCTAAAACCCTAAACCCTAAACCCCTAAACCCAGAACCCCTAAAACCCTAAACCCTAAAACCCTAAACCCAGAACCCCGCAACAGAAATCCATCGAGGCGCCACCGAGTCGAAAGAATCGTCCTCCTCTTCGTCCTCGTCGCTCTTTAGGGCCTGAACGATTGGTTTAGGGTTTAGGGCTTAGGGTTTTGGTTTATGGTTTAGGGTTTAGGGTTTTGGTTTAGGGTTTAGGGTTTTGGTTTAGGGTTTAGGGTTTAGGGCCTGAACGATTGGAATAGTATTCCTTATTCGGTTTAGGGTTTATTATGGCTCCTCATAATACAAACGATATAGTATACTCCTACACCCTAAAGCCTGATTCCTAAACTCCAGAACCCTAAACCCCAAATCCTACAACACCCCAAAACCTTGTTCTACAGTAGAAGCCAGAAAGTTGGAACATCATTATCCTCATGCCCTTAAGGTGACTTAGAGGGAATCCCAGCACTAATCATCCTAAATCCATGTTCCAACTTTCTGGGGCTCACTGTGAGATCAAGGCCTGACAGGAGTCCGGTTCTCCGCGGTGCTCGGGCATCACCTGACTCAGAAGGCCCATAATTCTTTGTCATGTTCCCTGATTCTAGTAAAGTTCCCTAGGGAGGTTCGCAGGGTTCATAAGGCTTTCATAGAGGATTCTGCAGGTTTCTAAGTTAACGGTCTAGGCTTTGCGTCGGGATCTTCCCGCTTCCGGAGGTCTGGAGCCCAGCCATCCGCATCCCGCAGAGACATTCCGACTCATCCCTCGCCTATATAGGGCCCCCCCAAAAAGCACATAAGCAAAAATAAGGATAGGGATATCCCATAGAAACCCCCTTATAATGAAGCCCAAGAAGGTAGGGATATCCCTATAAAGTGCTTATGCTTATGTGCTTTTTGGGTCCCTAACTACATTCTGTCTGGTTCTTAGTAGGGAATGGGGGAATGGGTTATTGGGACTACTATGGGGGACCTGAAGGGACTATCATAGGGATCCATTCCCCCATTCCCTACCAAGCACCAGACTGTATTCCCTACATATTTGCAGGCGGGTCCTTCTAAGGAAACCTTGCGGCAAGAACACCCTGAAAGCTATAAACAAGTACGAGTACAAGACCCGCGCACTTCTTTTGAACAAGTTGCAATCACTCTTAAAGGATAATAAAACATTTAGCACTGCGGAAGAAGTGCTAGAACACCCTGAGCCTCACATAAACTCCTTCTGCAACTCCTTTCTCTTCGAGCTCAGGCGAAACATCCAACACGCTACGTGTAGCACTTCTGTAGCCAGCATAAATCTCTAAAGCGCTGGTAAGCCTTCAGCCCTAACGTGTAGCACAAAAATGCTCCCCTTTTGAGGATCCTAAATTTTCATGGTTTCCTCACAACCCTAAACCCTAAAGCGTACACATTTTCTATACACTAAGCTTCGGTTTGCTGGGCTCCAAATGAACCGGTGAACCCTAAGCCCTAAACACCCCTAACATCCCTAAACCCCCTCTAGACCCTAAACCCCTAGCTAGGTGGTCGGTCTGGTCGCCCTGCTAACGTAAGCTGACATCTAAACCTTCGTGTAAGGACCCAGGCGTCGTTCTCGCTCGGACTACTTGCATTTAGGGGGGTAAGGGGGAGGGGGGTAGGGGACTATACTTCCTTAAATAGGCCTTGTTAGGTCCTTATTATGGGCATTAAGGCCCCCTCCCCCTATCCCCCCCCCCTCCTCCCTAAGGGTCCCCATGAATAAACCCTTATAATCCCAATTGCCAAACAGTTAGAGCCGACCTCGGGGTGGAAGGCGGCCACATGGTCGCAGCCGTACTGGCTGCCGTCGAAGGTGCAAGTGCCATCGTCGTCGTTGGGCTTGAAGCCTGCGACCCGAAAGCCCAGAGACTCCAATATCCCTTAATTAAGGAATACACCTTAAACTATAGTAGGATCCCTTATATGATTAATTAAGGAATATACCTTAAATTATAGTAGGATCCCTAATATGATTTAAGGTATATTCCTTAATTAAGGGATATTGGAGTCTCTGGGAGCTTCCAAGCCCTGAACCGCTTACGGGTTCCTTTGTGGGTTCCGGGTTCCTTTGGAAGGATCCATTAGAGTCCTTTGAGGGTTCCTTTGAGGGGTTCTTTTACGGGTTTCTCTTGAAGGATCTCTTGAATTCCTTCAAGGGGTTTAGGGTTCAGGGCTTTCGGGGTTTAGTTTCAATTTTGAGTAAACCCGTAAAAAAAACTCCAATCGGCTGGTAGCTTCTCTCATGGTTTAGAGTTTAGGGCTAGGCTTTATGGTTTCGTGTAAGGTGTATGCATAACTGTTGTCACCACAGACAGAAACTAAAACTTCTTGTCACTCGCCAAAACCGGCTCCTCATCTACATTCATGCAAATCCGAACGCGATTGGAACAAGGGTTCCGAGGTAGTTTTACTCATATGTCGAACCCCCCAAGGCTCACCACACAGCTCTTGGTCGCGAATCAGCAGAGACGGCACAAGACAGACCACATATTGAAGACATTAATTCCGTACGACTGGGCATACAAAAAAAACATGGCTCATTATTCAGATCAATTCAGATCAACCTCCAGGAGCCTAAGGCCTAAACACAACGCAGAAAATGACCATCCGGAGCCGAAGGGCACTCCGGACAGCCCTCGACACAGACCGATCGGCCATCGATGTGAGTGAAGAGCCTCGAGCAGGCCGGGTTTGGGGTTTAGGCTCGAAGGTTTAGGGGTTTAGCTTTTGCTTTGAGTTGAACTGCACCCTTTCTCCAACGCGCCGGCAATTTTGCCGTCAACTCTAATCTAGTGAAACACATGAACACCATCCACAGAGGTCGTCATCCATTGGGTTTAGGGTGTAGGGTTTTGAGATAGGGGGGGTGAGGTTCCAGCGTTGAGAGTTCTAAATGGGGCCTCTCAGTTTCTGAAACTCTCACACGTATTGAAGGGGTTGTGATCTCAGGTGTTTAGGTGTTGTTTTTGGCTTTTCGTTCTTCAAGGACCTTTAGAACAGACCCGACGAAGACCCCGACAATGTTGAACAATCCCTACGAAAACCACATAACCACCTTCAACCTCGCTACCAGTAAATCCGACAAGAGACCCCTTAAACCGGTTGATTTCTGCGGGAATTGAAATCCCCCCGTAGCGTCCGGGGATAGCTGTTTGCACCCTGAATCCTGCACCCCGGAATCCGAGACCCTAAACTCTATTTACTGTAAACCCTAAACCCTAAATCCTACACCTTATCACTAAACCCTAAACCCTACACCTTACCACCTAAACCCTAAACCCTACACCCCAAACCCATATCAACTCTTTCAGAGAACCCAGGGGCCTCAAGGGCGAAGGACAAGCACGGCACTGATCTGCGGATGGGCCAGAGCAGTGGAGACAGCCTGTCAAGGCAAAGGGGCTTCAGGCTTTTTTTTTTGAGGGCCCTTTTCCTCCCTGCTACAGTCAGAATACCTTGTAGGTAGAGCCAGGGTAGAGGGGTTTCAGGCTTCGGGTTTAGGGTTTGGAGCTTTTGGGGGTTTCAGGTTACGGGTTTAGTTTGGGGCTTCTGACGCAAAGCTTCACCTTCCGAATGGTATTTGGATGATACTACCTCAATGAAGTCACTGCTTACTTCTGGAATTGGATCTTTGGGTTCTTGCAGTCGGGGGGTTGTGGTTTAGTTTAGGGTTTTGCTGGGAATTGAGTGTAATGTGAAACTGAAGTACTTGGAACAGTGACAGGTCACTTCCTGAACCCCTCGAGTAAAAGAGAACTAACCATATCCGTAAGGCTTAGGGGCCCAAAAACAGGGAGATCCCCTTCTATCAAGGCCCAGTCACCCAAGGAACCCTGGCCCTGAACCCCAGCCCCATACTTTAAACACAAAACCCTACACCCCAAACCCGAAAGCCCCCCCATCCAAACCCGATACCCAAATCCCTATCAACCCTAAACCCCAAACCCGACATGCTCTTTCGATCCGCGAAGCCTGCCGCACAGGGATTGCACGCTGCGGAGATGGTGGAAGTCTCCACATCGATGTCGACTTGAAAGGCGAAGTAGGACTCGGGACATTCCTGAGTTTTTATGTATCCTCACAACGTGTGTACATATATATATATATACACGATATTCGCAGGTGTATAGCTATCTAACTGTATGTATGAATATGTACATGCATGCATGCATGCATGCATGCATGCACACATACATACAGGACCCGTGCATGTCACGAAAGGGTAGTCTCGAGAGCATGCGAGATTCGGGTCCCAAGCCCGTGCCCTTCTCGGCCCAAGCGATGATGGTCTCCTCAAGAATCTATTTTAGGGTTTAGGTTTAGCTTTTAAGGTTAAGGGTGTAGGATGTAGGGGTGCTAGGGTTTTTGGCTTTACAGTTTAGCTCCTACGCCTTAAGTCCGGTTTAAGGGTGTACTGTAGGGTTGGGGATCTCCTCCTCACTGTAGAGTGGATGCTCGTGAAGAGGCGACGGGCCTGTGGTCTTCGCAGGCTTCGTCATCTTCTTCACCTAGGGGCCCAAGACACCACATCCACATGAATCTGCTTAGGCTTTAGGGTTTATATAGGGGGTTTAGGGGTTAGGGTTTTAGGGATTAGGGTTTAGGCTTCTTGTCGGATCTATATATTTATGTGCATGTTCGTACCCTGCATCACCTCCTCGTCGGCGCTTGCCTGCTTGTCTATGATGTTCTGGAGCTCTCCCTGGACGGCCTGGAGGGGATCACCTAAACCCCAAACCCCACACCCTAATCGAAGCCTAGAACCTAAACACTAAGTCAAACCTGAAATATGAACCCTACAGTAAACTGCACAGACAGAGGGCCTTGGCTATAAAAAGGAAACCTAATGTATTGTGAAAATTGTTGGGACCTTAAACCCTACCCTAAACCCTAAACCCGAAGCCTCGTACACCCTACATATATAAATCCTTCTGGTTCCCTGTGATGACTATACCCTAAGCTACCATAACCTAGTTTTTTGTAGGTTCTTATTATAAATCCTAATATGGCTTTTATAGGGACCCTACAAAAAAAGTAGGTTTTGGTAGGTTAAGGTAATATAGAGTATACCCCGAAAATGGTTAGACGCCGCCTGGAGCGGATCTTCTCCTGCATGCGTCAGTCCTCTGGGCTTTGAAGCAACCAGGGAGAAAAAAGTATAGACTTTTATTCATAATGGCTCCCTAAACCCCAGAAACCCTATCCCCTAAACCCTAACCCCTAAACCCTAAACCCCAAAACCCGGTCCTAGCAGCTCTAGGAGTGCTCCGCGCGCCGTCGCCGGAGGAGACCGAAGAGCCTTGCCTGGGCTCTTTTTTGGTGGCTTCCAGGGTTCAGGGATGGTTTAGGGTTTAGAGACGGCTTCGGGTTTAGGGATTCGGGATGGTTTAGGGCTTGCGGTTTGGATTTTGGGGTTTATAAGGCTTTGGGCTTGGGGCTTCTAGGCTTTACCTGACAAGCCCTGCCCTTTTCAGGACTTATATAAAGAACTTGATAAGGAACTTAGGTGGGGCTTTTAAAGCTTTTGAAAAATATTAGCAAATAAGATCCTCTTAAGCCCAATAAGGGAAAACAAAAAATGTCCCAAAGCCCTACCTAGGAACCTAAGAAGGCTGTTGGGTGGTGTGGCCATGTGCAGCGCACGTCCTATTATTTACGTGGATTCGCAGGAGACTTTCCTTATTTAACTATGGGGGCAAAGAGTATATTCAACTATGGGTGCACAGAGTATAGGTTCCAACAAGAACCCAGTTGCGTGGCTCCTTGGTGGAGCGAAGGCTTGTCCTGGCTTTGCTTTGCCACAGCATGGCGCTGCCAGTTGAGTTCGGTTTGGCAGCCTCACAATGGCCTGCGACCAAAGGACAGGCGGGCTTCATGCAGTATCGGTCTTCTGCGACCAGAGGTTGTGGATTCAGCTTGCGGCAGCTGCGCTGTGTCGGAAAAGGCCGGAAGCGCTTTTGTTTCCCGACGCCACACGTCACAGAGCAGGGTTGCCACTCGCCCCAGTCTGCGACCACACAAGCCAAGTCCTTGTATTCGGGCTCCTTCCACATACAGCCCGGCTTTGAGATACACTCCTTCAAGGCCGGGACAGTGACCCGAATAGATGGGGTATTCCACTTAAAGGCCATGAGCCCGAAGATCGTAAAACAACAAAGCCCTGAAGCTCTTCAACCCCTTCGAGCCCCGAAACTTCCCTTCTTTTCTTGTGGCAGTGGCGGAAAGTCCTCGAAATCCTCCGGGGAGCAGTCTACCTCCGTCACCTTCGGGTCGGTCTTTACCCACTCAATCGGCAGAAATTGGAACCTTGGCTGTTTCATAGGGACCCTCAGGGGGGTAGGGGGAGGGGGGGTAGGGGGCCTTTAATGCCCATAATAAAGACCTAATAAGGCCGATTTAAGGAGATATAGTCCCCTACCCCCCTGCCCCCTACCCCCCTAGGTGTCCCTATGACTGTTGCAGTTCAGGGCTCAGGGCCTTGGTGGCTTTCGGGTTTGGGTATCGCGCTTTCAAGGTAGAACCTGCAGCTTTCGAATGCTTCCCAAAGCCTCCAAAACCCCTTAATTAAGGAATATACCTTCAATTATAATAGGATCCCTAATATGATTTAAGTTATATTCCTTAATTAAGGGGTTTTGGAGGCTCTGGGTTCCTGCCAGAGAACTTCAGTTCATGAGACCCTTGGCGGCTCGCGGCTATAGAGCTTAAGGAGTGTAGGGTTTAGGCTACTATAATNGGTTTTGGAGGCTCTGGGTTCCTGCCAGAGAACTTCAGTTCATGAGACCCTTGGCGGCTCGCGGCTATAGAGCTTAAGGAGTGTAGGGTTTAGGCTACTATAATGGTTCTATCAGGGTTACTTACGATTCTGTAAGTTGTAGACATTGCCCAGAGCCTCCAAAACCCCTTAATTAAGGAATATAACTTAAATCATATTAGGGATCCTATTATAATTTAAGGTATATTCATTCCTTAATTAAGGGGTTTTGGAGGCTCTGGGTTCCTGCCAGAGAACTTCAGTTCATGAGACCCTTGGCGGCTCGCGGCTATAGAGCTTAAGGAGTGTAGGGTTTAGGCTACTATAATNGGTTTTGGAGGCTCTGGGTTCCTGCCAGAGAACTTCAGTTCATGAGACCCTTGGCGGCTCGCGGCTATAGAGCTTAAGGAGTGTAGGGTTTAGGCTACTATAATGGTTCTATCAGGGTTGGTTACTTACGATTCTGTACCCAGAGCCTCCAAAACCCCTTAACTAAGGAATATAACTTAAATCATATTAGGGATCCTATTAGAATTTAAGGTATATTCCTTAATTAAGGGGTTTTGGAGGCTCTGGGTAAGTTGTAGACATTGAGTTCAAGCTTTAAGCCTGGAGCTTAGGGAGCTTGAGGTCCCAACCATTCTGCCCAATGGAAGGGTCCTGGGGTTTAGGGTTTAGGGGTTTAGGGGTTTAGGGGTTTAGGAGTCTCGGGTATAGGTTTGTTTTTGTATAGGGTTTAGGGCCTCGTATCCGGTCAAAATCGACAACTTACATGGCGAAGCCCTCATATGAGCCCAAATAGTTCGACCAGCACAAACTATATTGGCGGATTTTTTCAGAAAGGGATGACTCATGCTCGAACCTTCCTTGTTCGATCAATGTTGGTCAGCATAAGCTCTGAACTTTCGGATTTTCGGTGTTTGAGATGGAGCTTAGGCTTGTTAGGATTGACGAATTTCAGGTTCAGGGCTGTAAGTATACTTTGTCTCCCCATATAGGCCTCCTCATACTTATCCCACAATCCATCTTACTAAATGTACTTCGCAAACCGCAACAGCGTCCTAGGGCTTAGGGTGGGTTTACAGACTAAGTACTATAGGGGCCTTAATAAAATTTTAGCAGGGTTTTGGGGCGCATTATACGATTATAACAAGGAGCCCCCCGAAATAGTATTGGTAATTATTCAGGCCTCCTATCCTAAACCTTAAACGCTATAGATCCCTTATAGATCCATTGAAGGAACCCTTAAGGATCCCTGTGTGAGCCGAGACATCAAAAAAGGCCATTTTGACGCAAAACAAGGCCAATTTGATACTGGACCCATCCCTTTGCAGGCCCATATCCTTTTAAGAAGTATTGAACAGCCGACCAAGAAACGACGTCGCCCAGCTCGGTTGCACCCACGACGAGGGTACTGTCACCTGACCAGTTTGGTATGTGGGAGTTTCCAAAAAAAAGGGGTCCCTAATATAGTATCTTAAATAGTAGGATCCTTATTATAAGGACCCCCAAATAGGGTACCCCTAATTTTCGGAAACCCCCATGCGGGGGCCTTGATCAACTTAGGCTCGCTTTTCGGGCTCCTTAAACGGATCTACAAGGGTTTCTATAGGGTTTCCAGAAGGGTACTATCAGGGTAGTTTTGGGGTTCCCTTTATAAGGGTGCCGTACTATTTTGGGGACCTAAAAAGGGACCCTCATTTAGAGAACTATGGGCGGCTATAGCGTGGGTTTAGATTCTAAAGCGGTGCATTTTACAAGCAACAACTGAGGAAAATTGTAGACATTAACCCTGCATCCCAAAACCGAAAGCCCAACCCATAAACACGACTGACACAGAAGCGCCTCCCCGACGTATTTGCTCTTGAAGCGCACCGTGGTTTGGGCTTCCGTGCTGTTGACCACCACCGCTTCAAGCGGATCTGGAGATTTCCTTGTGCTTAATGGAGGAACCTGATTAAGAAACCCTGGGCCTATAACCCCAAAATAGTAGGATTCATATAAGGAACCCTAATAAAGGCCCAAGGTTTCTTAATCAGGTTCCTGCATAAGGGTTTATCGGGATTTCGGAGTTTAGGACTGTGAGGTTTCGGATTAAGGCTAGCATTTCCCGGTACACACGAGAACCAAGCTAGGGAGTCTGCAAAGGGCGTTCGATTCCGAATTTGGGTTGTGGGGAGCGCCTGTCTTAAGGTTGATTTCAATCATGTCGATACTCCTCCGAATGAATTCAATGAAGGTTCAATTACCTAAACCCCCCAAAAGTAGATAAAATAATGGCCCAATACCTCTAAAAGGCTATTGTTAATATTCTACATACTTTTGGGGTCCAGGGAACGACGAGCATTCTTGTCCAGCATTGGCTCCCCAAACCCTGAACCCTAAACCGCTCAACTAATATAGGGGCCTTAAAGTATTTAGAATAGGGTTTTGGGGCCCATTATACTACAAATAAAGTAAGGAACCCCCAAAATAGTAGTGGTAATTATGGAGCAGGCATCAAGCCAAGCCCGCGAATCTCCAAACGTCATACAGGGGCCTCGAGATTGCTTTTGAGGCTTAGTCTAGTTCAGTGATATAGGGACTGTAAGGAGGTCTTTTTACATATCAGAGCCCAATACACCTAACTGCGACTTAGATGCGCTTCGCCGATAGGAAGGTGGGCCCTCACTGCCTGCTTGGGTACGAAGGTGGCATCCTTGGACGACAGGAGCTGCACCTGCCAGTTCCCAGGGGGAGGCCCCCAAAAACCCAAACCCCATGATGTTCTAAGAATATGGGTCCTTCTCTAAATTAGGGTCGCTGTTCTACAGCACCCTTATCCTTTTCGAGAACTATCCGGGTTTGGTTCTGGGTGTGGTTTCGGGCTTATTTAATATAGAGGTGTGAAGGGGTAGTAGTTATAATATGCCAATATACCTCCTTATACTTCCTTCACCATTGTTACAATATTACATACAAGAGCCCAACTCCATCCATGGACGCCGATATATCAGAGAAGTTCGATCTTCGGGCTAAAGGGATCAACAAGACCGCAAACAGGGGTTTAGGGTTTAGGGTTTAGGTTAAATGTCATGACAAACCTTTAGATTAGATTGCATGTATGCCCCGTCCACAAGAAATGACTTGATCTGCACGTCTTTAACCGAAACTCCACGGAAGGTGTGGCCCCTGAACCTTTAAACCCTAAGCGGAATGAATCCTAAACACCCAACACAAGAATCCTAAACCACTAAACCCTACATGACCCGCATAGTAAACCTTATAGAAACCTAAGCACCCAAGCCTTTGCACCCTAATGTAGGAATCTGATTAAGAAACACTGGGCCTATAACCCCAAAATGGTAGGGTTCATATAAGGAACCCTAATAAAGGCCCAAGGTTTCTTAATCAGGTTCCTGCATTAAACCCCTTGTGTTCGAACCGCGCCTGAATGGACTTGCCGAGGAGTTTCTCCACTGTTGCAGATGCGAGCTTGCTGCTGCGCCTTCGCTTCGGCTTATACGGGCTGAGTACCCTGGCCGTACAAGAAAAGGTGCTCAATTATGGTAGGATTACCCTGTATCCCCAAGCCTTACAAAATAGTAGGCTATGACCCCATAACTATGAGGTTTAACCCCTGAAACAGCAGGGCTTTGCTCTCCAGGGAAGGTTTCCTACTAAGTGACTGAGTTGGAATCTCTGACGCGATGATTGGCTCATAAAAATGAGGCTTCGGGCTCACAAACTAAAGCTGGGACGCCGAAATCAAAATCGCGATGATTCTGAATAGGGTTTAAGGTTTAGGGTTTAAGGTTTATAGGGTTTAGGGAATTCCGAATTCCAAAGCCAACCGCCATAAAGTTTGGCTAGAACCTCAAATGCACAGCCCCTGATCCGCGAAACCAGGTACCCTACTCTTTAGTGTAGCCTGTTAGTTTGGCTTAGCAGTTTCACGGTTCGCACCGCATTATCAAACTTTAATCGCCAAAACCGACACCCTCACTCCCAACCTTGACTCTTCTCCCCTGAAGCCCCCTCCCCGAACCCTCAACACACGTTGGGATCCTCTTTGAAGATTCATGAGCGGATGTAAGCATAGTTAGAAGTACCTTCGGCAATTCTAGGTGTTGCTGTTCTAATTAATCATGACCCCACTTAGCAAGTCCCCTGACCCACTTACACACGCTGAATTCTTCCAGGTGCCTGGACAGAAGGCCTTCCTCGCGGTAGTAGGTAGAGATGACCTGTCCTCCAAGACCACAGCAGTTCAGAGTTCGGGGTTTAACGACTTAGGCGACCAGGATTGCGAGGCCTATGGAATTTTAAACTTCCATGGACGTTATCGGATCCCTCAACCCTAAACCCTGAAACCCTAAAAGCCTAAACCCGTAGAATACCAGGTATCAGACTTGAGGGTGTTAGGGATCGTGAAAAAAATTGAGGTGACTGCACTTTCCCTAAGACTTCAAGTATAACATTATGCCTACTTCGGGATCTAGAATCTGAACCTTTAGGTGAAATCTGTTTGCGGTTATTTACTACTTCGGCGAGTCTAGAACCTTCAGGTATTAGCTACTTGGGCTGTTGCCGTTTCGGAAAAATCGTGACTAAACTCCACTTGAATTTAAAACCCAAGCCGCAAGCCTCTAAACCAAACCAAAAACCAGTAACAGCAGAAGGTAGAGCTTTAGACCTACAGCCCTTGAGCACTGAAACTTGCAAGCTACAGCCCACAACCCCAAACCTTCAACAATAAGAATCTCTCCTGGCGAGAATGGCATCGCCTCCGGGCTATCCGGATCTTTCTTGCAACCTGGCTTGCAGTGTTAGGGCTTGGGGTTTAGGGAATTAGTGTTTAGGCTATGGGGTTTAGGGTTTAGGGACTGAGCTCTGGGGTTTAGGGATGGTAGCTCTGCTCCATAAGCCCGCAAGAAGAGATCGGGGAGACTGTAAAGCATCCCCGGCGCTTGATTAAACAAAAGCTTGCAACTGCCTATAAAAGCCTGCTTAAACCCCATAGAAACTGTATACAATCAACCCCAAACCCGCCACCCCCTAAATCCTATACACTTGCCACCTAGCAACAGGTACTGCATGGAGCCTTGGCAAGAAAAGTAGCACTGCCCTGGGCGGTCGCTGAAAGGGTACTGTAGGGTTCGGGTGGAACCACGTGAAGGTCCCGTAGTGGCGCAGGCTCTGAAGGGCTTCATGTTCAGTTTGGCTCAAGCTATTTGGAAATTCAGTTTTAGGGTGCATAAAGGCTCAAGGCTAGCAGCCAAGTGCCCATTGAACAAGGACAAGGACATAAGCCAAAGGGTTGATGGGTAATCAGGTGAAGGGGTTAGGGCTCAGATTCTAGGGAATCGAGGGTTCGAGGCTGCTGAGGCAAAAGGATCCATGATTCTGAATGTCTGTTCAGACAAAACAGGTTTGGGCCTCGGCCCTGAACCCGAAACGCAACACCCTAACCGCCCTAACCCTTATCGAGCCCTTTAAAAAGCCCAACACGAATCGGTCGGAGCCAGTCTGAAACAGCCGGGGTGCAACTCTCGTTGCGTTCAACGTTAAAAGAAGACCAGTTGAGCCAATGCCAAAATCATCAGCATTGGGAAGGGGGCCGGCTAAAGAACCAGGCCCAATTGCTTCATTATGGAGGAAGTCCTGGACAGCTCTTGTCGGTTTCAGGCAAAGTTGAACGTTTGCCGATTGGGTGGGAGCTCTGTCTGACAAACAAGGGGTTTTAACCTGGGCAATTATCCACACAGCAAGCAATTCTTGACGCCTTCTACACTACAAGCAAAAAAAGTAGGCCCTAAACCAGCCCTAAACCCTAAACCCTAAACCCCTAAACCCTAAACCCTAAGCCCTAAACCCTAAACCCTAAGCCCTAAACCAGCCCTAAACTCTGGAGCTGACCAGCTCGCATCGTTTTAGGTTTACGCAGAGCAGCAAAGGATTCAAACACTCGATCCTTCAGTTCTAAGCGATAGCTTTCAAGTGAATGGCAAGAACAAGGCAGATCTGGATGGTGTCACCATGTGCCCGAATATCCCGAGTTAGACACAAAACAAGACATAGTATACAGACTTCACAGGGAACTACCAAGCCACGGTTGCAGTTCAGGGCTTAGGGAACCATAGAATGGGACTGAGCCCTACTGCAAACCCTAATGTGGAGTTGCAGGATCTTGTTGAAGCTGAAGTTGCAGGGCCTATAATACAATCGAGTCACATCGGCGAAGCGATGGTGCTCCAAGGAATGTGGTGCTAAAAACTTAGAGGACCTAGAGCCCAAATCTCACATGTTGAAGCTGACTTTTCTCTGCAATGCCCCATCGCTCCTGACGATGCAACTTCTTGGCAGTCACGCTGACCTGACTGCGGAGCACAGGAAAAAGCGCTAGAGTGGGAATATGCAATCTGGACATCGTAAGCCCTAAACCCTGCCTTGGTAGACAGCCCCTATGCCTGAACTCTAGATCTTAAAGGATCATTCGACAAGGGGTCACGGATATCGTCTGTTGCATTGAGCACGCCTTCAGACCTTCATTTCATATATCCCACAGTGAAGAACCTGCACATAAATTTCTTTCCAAGGAAGGTGGAGACTTGTTTTGGCCTTTCTATGTTCTATGCTAAATCCAGGTCCCAAAGCATGTCCAGATGACAAGTAACAGAGATGGTGTTCAAGCAGGCAAGTATGCCCGGATTTCAAGAAGCCAGGTGCGACGGTGGGGGGAAGGCGCACACAACCGTCGATGCGGCTTTCCGCGACAAAGACCGAGCTCGTGTTCCACCGCTAGCATACCGTCTACGGCTCTACCAACAGTGACGACTATGCAGAAACCTTGACACGGAAATTCTCATCTCGCTGCACCAGGGGCCATGTGTTGCTGCAACAAATGTGGGCGAACCCAAAGACAGAGTTCAGAATTATCAGTCATGCTACCCATGTCATATGTGTATACACATATGTTCAGATGATATGTTACATGACATGTTTACATGATATGTGTATATATGTATATACATATATATATATATACGTACTATACCCTAGACCATTAACCCGATCTACTGCACCAACTGTGCGCATCTGCACATCCACAAGCGAAAAAGCAGGCAGCAAACAGCAAACATCAACAAATGCCGAAAGATGCTCTAAATCTTGAGGTTTGTACTACAGGGTTTCGGTTTGGTGTTTTAGGGTTGAGGGGTCATTAAACCCTGCAGAAACCGAAGCAAGCAGTGATCGGGATAAAATGACAGAATCTTTCCTCCGTGCCTTCCTTACTCTCCTCCTTCCTCTCTGCCTGTCTTCTTCTCCTCTCCCACCCCACCCCCTTTCCCGTAAAAGAGGGCCCGACCAAAACAACGGGGTTCCTTTCCAGCATTTCAAACCCTATAATATATGCTAGCCAAGGGTGGAGCAAGGAGAGGGACAACAATCTGCGATTGCACGCTGAAGCAGACCAAAGCGCGAAACTCCTCTCCAGAAAGACAACTAGAAGTAGGGCTTAGGGGAGCGGAACTACATTGGCCAACGAGCGGCTGCCACTGCAATCACCAAGAACTTGCATTGCTTCATAATATCAAGGTCAAGCCGGAATCTAGTACGCCCGGACGAACATATGTAGTTTGTTGCCGGGCTTGAAACCTAAACACGGCTGCATCTGGCTGCACATGCACACCGATGCACACAAAGCAACAAGGTGAGAGAATGACCGTAGCCACACCCTAAACCCCAAACCCTAAACCCCAAACCCCTAAACCAATCAGGTGCTGGGAAGCTCGACTTCAGACTTGATTTTCCTCTGCAGCCGGAGGTTGCGCATCAGATCATGCTGGTAAAAGACATGGTAAGCATGTAGGAATGGGAGTTTCCGAATATAGGGGACCCTAATATAGTACCGTACCCATAATTTTCGAAAAATCCCATATAGAAGTTGTTAGTGCGTACTTCAACTACTGCTCCGGATCTGTGCTGCGTGAAAAACTGCCGATCCTGCAACTACTTCTTTACGACCATCGGACCTGTCCCAAAGAAACTGCAGGCGCCCTGACTTTCACACCCCGTTCGGTAATGTAGGAACCTGATTAAGAAACCTTGGGCCTTTATTAGGGTTCCTTTTCTGAATCCTACTACTTTGGGGGTTATAGGCCCAAGGTTTCTTAATCAGGTTCCTACATTAAACCCTTTCCCACTCTCAACCTACGATGGTGCATCGACCATCTTCACAACAGTGAAGCGTTCCCACGACCAGTCATGCGGAAGGTCCTGACGAATATCAGTGAATTGGAACGTGAGGCCCAAGCCTAGACCCCCCAACTACCCTCTATTATACCTTAACTACCCACTATTAAGGCCCATAAGGGCTCCATGAAAGGGCCATTGGGGGTCCTGGAGATTTTATCTTGTGTCTAGTCCTTCAGGTTGCTTCGGGTCAGCGAAACCCGAAAGGGTTTAGGGTTTAGTTTAGGATCCACATCCCTTTAAAAAATGGTTCTGGCTTCGTCCTGGGCGCAGGGGAAATATACTCTTTTGGATTGACAGAAATGGTCAAGACAGGGCAACCAAACAGGATCGGACTGCACCATCAATGGGGAACCCGAAAAAAAAGAAGCATCTAAACTCGAAGGCGCAAACCCAAGCACAATACGCCCTGACATAGACCTTGCGCCACTCAACCTGAAACCCTACATCAGTAAACTCCATGTTCTAAAACCTAATTCCCAAGCCCAAGTCCGGGTAGGGTATGACGACAGGGTCCTCCTACTCCTCACCTCCGACCTGCCAGAGTACCATGATCCTCTAGTTAACACCATTATAAAGCATGACCGATGACAAGATAGTGTGTACAATACTGCAATGTAACACAACATAATACAACGCAAGATGAAATAACATTATCTGGGAATTGAAGTACCCAGGGGAAAAAAGTATAGACGTTTATTCCACAATTGCTTCCCTTTAAGTAACAGGTCCCAAAAAAGTATTAAAGTATGGTACTCCGAAGCCCAGTTATAGTGCAGCCAACCCCTCTCAGCGAGGGCCAACAAGTCCTAAACCCTAAACCCTAAAACCCCTAAACCCCTAAACCCCCTAAACTTAAGCCTGCACCGCTGAAACTGCACAGGCCTAAAGAATTCCTTGAAGGGCAAGGGTTTAGGGTTTAGGGTTTAGGGAACCTCATCCGACCAGTCCAGGGGAAATAGTGGACATATTAATTAAGTACTTGGGTTTGGGAAAGTAGCAAGGGGAGTCTCGCGAAATTAAGCCAGGACACTCAAGAACCTAAACCTGTTATAAAAGCTTCTAGCACCCTCAAACCCCCAAGCCCTAAAACGTTTGTAGAACCGGTGCACATCTTGCTCTTCCCGGCCAACGGGTTCGGAAAATTCGGGGTCCAAAGACTCGCAGTTTCAGGTAATAAGAGCCTAAAGTCCTACATATGGGCCTCCTGCCATTTGGGTCCGTGCACTTCAAGTTCCCCCGTTCTCGGAGTTTGCCACATCAAAACTAGAACTAATGCATTCTGATCCAAACACCCTTACTCGTCTTCCCATACCTATATGGCTTAAAAACTCACGCGGTTGAGAAGACTAATAAAGGGCCTTAATAATTAGACTAGGGCTTGGGGCCCCATTATACTAGACTTATAATAAAGAACCCCCCAAATAGTATAAGTATAGGTAACCAGTAAGGCCCCTATATTAGAGACAAGAGGACGACCGACGACAGGCAGCCGTCCTAAACCTACCTTTGGTTAGTAGGGAATGGAAGAATGGTAGTAATAGTAGATATAATTGTATCCCATTCCTCCATTGCCTACTAACACTAAACCCTAAACCCCTATAGATCCCCTTTAAAGGAACCCCTCCCTACTAACCAAAGGTAAGTAAAGAAGACCCCCCAAAGGCCGACTGTAGAAAACCCGCACGCCCAGCAAATCCGGTGGTTTCTATCATGCTTACAAGGCGGTTTAGGGCTTTAGGGTTATAGGGTTTAGGGTTTTAGGGTTTAGGGCTTTAGGGTTTGGGGTTTAGGGTTTAAGGGTTTAGGGTTTTAGGGTTTAGGGTTTTAGGGTTTGGGGTTTAGGGTTTAGGGTTTTGGGGTTTAGGGTTTTAGGGTTTATTTAGGGTTTTAGTGTTTAGGGTTTAGATTAGGGGTTTGGGTGGGTTGGGGTTGGTTTGGGATGGGTAAGGATGGGTTTGGGAAGGGTTTGGGTGTGAACGTGTGCTTCAAGCGTCCTGGGGCGACTTTCGGGAACTTCTGTCACACCCACCCTTGTCGTTGACTCTCAGGAAACCTCAGGGAAGCGAGCATGTGCCGCATAGGGTTTGCAAAAACGAGTCTACCTGGTGTGTGTTCAGGCTCTGTAGGGTTTAGGAAACACAGAGAGCTAAAGAGTTGAAGATTTATGCGGTACTCTTGAGTCCGTACGTTGCCACTCGGTCGAGGCCTAATGCAACCGACCAAGGCCGCACAGCGTGTCTACACGTGCTCGAACTCGAACTCATTTTTTCGGCATCCCAATAATACATGTCCGCCCGGCAGTTTAAGAATGTTGTCTCAAGTCGAGTAGGTTCATTCCCAGACTGGCCAAGGCACGATTGTGATCAGGCTGCCACAACGCGATCTCGTTCTCTTGGGGCTTGGTCGGAATAACGACGAAACGCTCCCATCCCCATTTACTGGGCAGTGCATTTGCAGCCTGGGTGAGCATTTACGAATCATGGTTTTGGGTTAAAGGGTTTAGGATTCGGGTTTCGGGGGGCCAATCCAAGCAGGAAATAGCGTGTGAAGTTAAAGGAGGTTCAGCAGTGACGACCAAAGAGGAGCCTTACTTCTAGCGTTCCTCCCCATGTCCCCGACCCACCCCTGCACCCAAAATGCCAAACCCCAAGTGCCGAATCTCAAAGCTTCCTAAGCCCTCAACGGTCAACCCAAGCCCCATTGAAGTCCAAGCATCCTTCTCAGGGGTGGTTCCCATCCCTTTGTCTCTCATGGACACGAAGCGGTTGCTGTGAGCATTGTGAAGCGCAACCATGCCATTACCTGAACTGGGACTTCTTTTCGGATATCTAGGTGTTGATTTCAACAGTCCCCAAATTTATTTATGATTAAAGCGCATAACTAAACAAAAAGGGACAAACACGTATACCAGTACCTAGTTATTGCCTGAAGGTGAAAGTGAAGTAAGCTTACTTTTCGAGCCTTTTCTGCCACTAGCACAGTCCGACGGACATGCACACCCTGACTTGTAGAAGGCAACCCGAAGACAGGACAGGCCACCTGCATCCACAACCGTGAATTTCTCTCGGGGCCAATTTTTGGGAATGTTCTTGCCTGTCTTCGTTGTCTCCATCTTATCCTGGGCTTTGAAGTAGCCACGGGGAAAAAGTATAGACCCTTACTTCATAATGGTTCCCTTTAAGCAACAGGTCCCCCAAAAAGTATTAAAGTACAGTGCTCCAAAGCCCAGTTATAGCACCCCTTATAGAAACCCCATAGAAACCCTTATAGATCCCTTTAAGGAACCCGAAAAGGGACCCAAAGCCCAGTAGCCTTCGTCATGCGAATGCATCGATTGTGCTTCTTGCTGTGCAGGGCAACGACGGAGCCAGGCTCAAGATAGGGCCTTGCGGGCACTAAACTCTACACTGTTTAGGGTTTGGGGTTTGGGGTGTAGAAGAAGAATAATATAATCGTAAAGTAGTTTATTATTAGAATAGTCAGTCATAGTATTCCCTACCTCAAACCGCCAAACCCCTTTTTCGGTAGTGTCCCTATAAATCCCATATTAAGTTCTTAATCAGAACCTACAAACAGGAAGGTTATGATAATATAAAATACACATTAAACCTTAAACCCTATAAACCTTAAACCGTAAGCCCAAAACCCGTAATCTTAAGCCTCACATCCTAAACCTTTCCCCCTAAATCCAAAAGCCCTTAACTTTAAGCCCTAAAGCCTTGTAGCCCTTCGAGACCTCAAGCCCTAAACCTTCACCCCAAAACCCCTAACCCGTAAACTGCTAAACGGCACTAAACCTGAAACAGGCCAAAGATGTAGGGCCTCGCAGGCACTGCATAGAAACGCTCCAGCTTCCAGTTTGCTGGCAAAGCATTCGCATTCTTCTTAGAACTGGCTCGGACCTCAACGGAACCCTCTAAAGGAACAACTAGGGTATCCAGAAAGGAACAAGGAACCCATAAAACCCTGAACCCCAAACCCCTTTTTTCTTTGGGGTTTAGGGCTTGGGGTGTATGGGTTTCAAAGGGAGCCAAAGGAGCCTGTTTGAACATCCTCAAATAAAAAGTTTAAGAGTAACCCCTTCAGGCTAGGACATTTCCATTTCCGTCCATCGTGATGAAGCGATTGTTGGCGGGGCTGTGCAAGGCAATCATGCCATCTCCTCGCGCTCAGGGATTAAAGGTTTAAGGGTTTAGGGTTTACGGCTTAAGGAAAAAGTCCTGTCAGGGAACTGATTCGCGCTACTTTCAACACGATAGTAGAACACCTCTGAAATTTGCTTCTGTGAACCCTTGAATAGGACTCTTGAAGCTCCTTGTAGGAACCCTACAGGTGCCCTTACAGGAAGCCTTAAGGAACCATGAAAGGAAGCCCTAAAAGGAGCCCTTATAGGACCCTCGTCGTAAAAAAGAACAACACCCTGAGGGTGCTCCTTTAATGGATACACTAAGGGTTCTTTGAAAGGATACCCTGAGCTTAAAGTTAAAGGGTACACCAAGAGTTCCTTTAAAGGATGCGCTAAGGGTTCGTTTAAAGGGTACCCTGAGGGATCCTTTAAAGGGTACCCTTCGCGTTCCTTGGAGGGACACCCAAGGCCTCCTTTCAAGAGATAATATAGGGGTCTTGATAATTAGAATAGGGTTTTGGGGCCCATTATACTTTTGTTATAATAAGGAATCCCCAAAATATTATAGGTAACTATTAAAGCCTTTATAATACCTTTTGAAGCACCAGGTGCACGAGGTCTCCTGCATCGACGATCTGAAATCTCTCCTTATCCCACTTGCCCGGCAGGTCTCTCGCAGCCTGCACTGACTAAATTAGGCTTGGGGTTTGAGAACCTTTAAAGGGTTTAGGGCTTAAGAATTTCTTTCAGGGTTCTATGAGGGTTTGGGCTTTCGGCCTTGGGTATTTTTGTCTACGAGTTCTGCACGGTTAAGCTTACCTGTTGCCGAAAAGACCTACCTTTTTAAGGAACTATATATAGAAACCATAATAAGGAGCCCTAAAAAGATAGGTCTTTTCGGCTACAGGTAGGCTTCAGGGGGTATAGGACTTGGTATTTGGGGTTTGATGTTCAGGGTGTCTGATTTGGGTTTGATCACAAAACCGTGGACCCGATAAGCCCACAAGCTCTTCACCCCAAGAGAACCTAGGGCCCCAACAAAAGCACAAAAGCACAAAAGCAAAAACAAGGATAGGGATCTCCCATATAAACCCCCTTATAATGAAGCCCAAGAAGGTAGTGCTTTTTGGGTCCCTAAGAACCACAGACTCCCGGTGTTTGTGGCCTTGATAGGGCTTAGCATCATCTTCCCGTCCATTTTGATGAAACGATTGTTCACCTGGGCGTTTAAGTAACCAGGGAGCAAAAAGTATAAACTTTTATTTCATAAGGGTTCCGTTAAGAAAAAAAGTATTAAAGTGTGGTACTCCAAAGCCCAGTCACCGAGTTGTGAAAAGCGACCTTCCCACCCCCGCCGTCGACGACTATGAAGCGCTCATACGTCCAATGGAAAGGCAAATCGAGGGGGCTGGCGCGAGCTGTAGCAGTCATGGCTTTCTTGTTCTTGTTCCTTGGTGTATCATGCAACCCCAGCCCCGCAAACTGCCCTAAACCCTAAACCCTTAAACCCTAAACCCTTAAACCCTAAAACCCTAAACTCCTAAACCATAAACCCTCAAACCCTAAACCCTTAAACCCTAAATCCAAAGCCTCTGAACAACCTAAGGCCTCAAACCGCTACACCTTCTGAACGCTAAACACCAAGCCCTCAAGACTCCTTCAGCCTGCACTATTGGTTATATACTATTAGTATTATTGATCATTCTTATTCTTATGATTCTTGTTCTGTGTTTAGTGTCATTACTACTGTTATTTTTCTTGTTATTATTGTCGTTGTTAGTATTACTATGTATATGTCTTCTCTCCATCTGCAGCTGGGCCGCATTGCCAAGTAGCGCTTGGCCGCCGGACTCCAGAATGCGACTGATGGCCATCCATACCCTGGGAAAGTTCAGGGTATAGGGTTCAGGGTTTAGGGGTTTAGGGTTGGGGCTTAGGGTTTAGGGGCTTAGGGTTTAGGGGCTTGGGAATTAGGGTGGAGGGGTTTAGGGTTTTTAGGGTTTCGGGTTTTGGGTTTAGGGGTTTAGGGTTCTGCGAGGGTTCTATCGGTTGATAGGGGTTCTAGCAACGGGTTCTGTGCGGGACAGGGTAAGGCCTCTCAATGTATTGAAGCGGTGCCGCTATCTCTAGGAGCATAAGGGGAATCAGAACGTTTTCCAAAGGGCTGCCCAGTATCGGCTATTTGTGTCTTCTGTGTCGACATCATGCACTGATGCCTCGAACGACTTGTTGGCGTTCGTATCTGATAGCACCTTGAATGACCAAGAAGTACTGGCCAAAGAACCAAACCAAACCACCGCAAGCCACATTGAGCGGCAAAGTGGGCACGAAGGCCCACCGCGGTCACATCTGGGACGGATCTTGAACTTCGTTGCTTAGTTGCGGATACATGCACCGAGTCCGGCATGCTTTCCCGACACGCACGCGTGAAGGCACTCAGAGTAACGTCCCTCTTTACTGCAGCCACTGCAGTCCAGTACACCTCGACCTGCCCAGAGCAAAACCTGGGTAATGTAGGGGCCTTATAAGTTAGAATAGAGTTTGGGGCCCATAATGCTATAATTGTAATAAGGATAGGGTAGTTATTAAGGCCCCTGTACTAAATCCTTATAATTGCCCTTACAGTAATCCTTATAGACCCCTTTAAAAGGAACCCTTAAAGGAACCCGGTAATTATTAAGGCCCCTACAGTAACTCTATCCGACCCTACCCAAACAAGTGATCCCAGCGGCAAAACAAGTCAACTCCTTCAGGCCGCACGAAACCTTGTTGGGGCTCCTTTAAAGGGTTCCTTAAAGGTTCTATGGGGGTTTAAGGTATAAGGGCCTTCATAGTTAGAATAGGGTTTTGGCAGCACTCACGGCTTCGCAACCCCCCCGCCCTGCATGCCAGCGACGTAAATGAAGTTACCGCGGGGGTGCAGCATGCTTCGAACATATGTCCGGGCATCAGACATGCGATTCAATCCTGGACCGACTGCAGCTTTTTCCGCACTGCACGTTTCAGTAGGTGATGGCAAGCAGCACCTGCAGAGACTGCAATAGATCGGCATGTAAGTGCCATCAGTCTGTCAGAAAATCGTATGCGTAAGTAGACCATATGAAGCAATAGTGCTCAATAATCCTTTAGTCCTTTATACACTTTGACTAAGTCTTAGTCGGTCAGCTAGTACGGAGGCTACTACAATAGCCACTACGTTTGGGTAGTGGCAGGAAAAAGGAAGGATTGTGATGACATCCACGAACAAACACACGCACGCAGTGGTGATTACGACTTTGTGAAGACTGCTGCAACAAGGTGTCACTGTTAACTAACTGCGTATTTTAGTGCAGTGGTTCCGTGATATGCTTGATTTGTATCCATAACGCCTGCCATATCGTGTCACGGCGTCGCCGCGCTACTCCATTGTTGTAACGTGTGATAGTGACATTGTGCTCACGTGGCCCCGAAGCCAGAAACCCTCTAGCCCAAATATCCACAAATCTTAACCCCTGGACCAAAGCAGAATCCTCAAACCCCTAAACCCCCGAAGCGTAAACCAGTACAGCCTAAGCCCTAAACTTACAGTCTTGACAACTCTCAGTATCAGCCCTCCATCTTCGGCCAAACGAGTCACATCGTGGGTTACTTGTACCAAGGTCGAAATACAAGGACCCTCGCCCTCGCCTGCCCCTGGTTTTGGACTTAGGGACGAGGGTTGGGGCTTCGGGCCACACGAAATCACGAGGAAAGCCTCATAGCGTCATGGAGGTTTGCAGGGTAGAATATACAGCCTTACAAATCCGAACAGGGTTTTGGATTATAGCAAAATCATATAAAGGAACCCTGTGAAATACTAGTATGTACTAAATCGTGTTTCTTCAGGCCCCTAAATAGGACCTCGTACTTTCACAGCTCATGCAGTCATCAAGACTTACGAGAACCGACTACTAAAGCAAAGCCGCAAGAGCACTTGGAAAGCTGGTTTTGGGCTTAGGGTGCCTAAACCACGGTTTCTTTGAAGGGCGCAGCGGACTTTCCTCTCCCTGCACTGGCCCAGTGGTTTAGGGCGTAGGGTTTAGCTGTTTAATCCCAGACCTCACCTTAACCCTGAATAACCTACCTTTTTAAGGACTTATACAAGGAAATCACTTGGAGGCCCTTTTGACTTAGTAAGTCTACTTAGTATCCCTTAGAAACCCTATTATAATCCCCCATAACTACCTTACTAACCCTACTTACTAAGTCAAAAGGGCCTCCAAGCATAATAAGGAGCCCTAAAAAGGTAGGTTATTCAGGGTTAAGGCAGACCCTGAAGCCGGAAGGTTTAAAGTTGTCTTCACTGTGCTCGGCTGTTTCTGTGGGAGTTCGGGAAAAAAGGATACTACAGGGGCCTAAATCATTACCAATACTATGTTGGGGGTTCCTTACTATGATTACAGTATAATGGGCCCCCAAACCCTATTCTAATTATTAAGGCCCCTATATTGCAAGCTCGTGCCCGGTTTGTCTTGAGCAGCTGAAGCTGAACCCTCATGACTATCGAGGGATTGGACTGAACGAAGGGCTTTGAAGGTTACTATGGGGGCCTAAATAGGGGTTCCTTACTAGAATTATAGCATAATGGGCCCTAAAATCCTATTCTAATTATTAAGGCCCCTATATTACTTCGTCCACAAGGAAGCACAGTATTGGGCATTGTCTTGATGAGATCGTGAGTGTGCAAGCAAGCGGCGGTCACCAGCATCATCGGGCATGCCACTTCGTGGGATGCCTGGTCCGGAAAACCAGAGGTCTGTGACCTCAAAAGCCCCAAATCGAAACAAGCCCCTGCCAAACGCAACCCCTAAATTGGCGGAGAATCCCCGTCCTAAACCCTACAACAGTTTCGGTAGCCGCAAGAAGTGAGCTAACCCGAAAACAGCGAAACGGTGTTTGAAGGCTATGCATGTGTAAGCTGAAGCCTTACTAAGCCTGAAACCCTAGATCCTGAAACCGTAAACCCGAGATAACACGAAACAACTTGAAGTCATATAGGGACCTTAATACATACAAAAAGGTTTTGGTGGTTCCTTATTATCATTATAGCATTATGGTATAACAAACCCCCAAACCTTATTCTTCTAATTATTACGGCCCCTATATTACGGTTAGCACTAGCTTAGCCAACAAGAACTCACCGATTTGTAGGGTCCCTTTTGGTGTGCTGAATACCAAGATCACAGGCTTAGGCAGAGATCCAGGGTGAAAGGCTAAGTGCTCTCTCAACGGAAATGGAGGTTCAAAAGTAGGTACCCTTAAGTCAGAAGCACCAGTTTCCTGAGTAGCCCCTTTATAATAAGGGTACCCTTTTTCCTAATATTCGGCTTGAATAAGCGGACCCTAAACTAAAAAGGGCAAAAGGGTACTACTCAGGAACCAAGAGTAGGTACCTAAACCCTAAACCCTAAATCCAGGTATGGTAGTTTCCGAAAATAGGGGACCCTAATAAAGTACCCTAAATACTAGGATCCTTATTATGACGACCCCAAATAAGGTACCCCTAATTTTCGGAAACTCCCTAAACCCTAAACCCTATACATCCCTTATAGGAACCCTTAAAGGATCCCTTTAAAGGAACCTTAAGGTACCCCTAATTTTCGGAAACTCCCTAAACCCTAAACCCTATACATCCCTTATAGGAACCCTTAAAGGATCCCTTTAAAGGAACCTTAAGGTACCCCTAATTTTCGGAAACTCCCATATGCTAGGGCTTTCAGGTGCCTAGCTCTAGCGCCTCTGAGCTTCAGGGCTCTCCGGGTTGACAGGGCCTCCGCCAACAAAGGCACCTAATATAGGGGCCATAATACTTAGAATAGGGTTCCCTTTAAAGGGCCCTATAAGGGTTACAAAAAGGGATCTACAAGGGTTCCATGGTCTAGGGGCCTTCATAATTAGGATAAGGTTTTGGGGGCCCATTATACTATAGTTACAATAAGGAACCCCCAAAATAGTATAGGTAATTGCTAAGGCCCCTATATTAGACACAAACAGCCTGGTAGCATGCAATGGTTCGGACCCGAAGCCCTATTCCAAAATCCTACATCTGTTCAGTTCCAGTTCCTGAAGCCGTTTTTGCTTTCTGGACGTAGGGGTTTCAGGGTTTTGGGTGTAGGGCTCAGGGCTACTACTTTTTCTGGATATAAAGTTGTGCTAAATAGTGGGGGGCCCCCTTTTGCGGAACCCTTCTGCAACTTCAAGAATATACGGATATGGTCCTTATTGAGGGGTTTGCGTCCTAGACAGGGACCTCAAGAACTAGAGTAGGATTTGAGGCATATTCTAGTGTTTCTATATTTCAAGAACCCTAAGGAAGAATGTACCTAATTATTTCGATTACCCTACACGGTGACTCTGTGTCAGCCCTTAACCACAGAAGAGCTAAAACTTGCTGGGCTTCTGGCGGAAGGCGTTACGATCTGATTGAATGGGCTTGCGTCCCCCTGGCCATCTCAGGTTGGAGTTTACGGTTTATACAGGGCTTTAGAGATTAGAACTTAGGGTAGGGAGACGCCGACTTGGAAAAGGGGCAAGGAACATGGAGTTCGTAGAAACGACTCCAGGAGAACCCACATGCTGGGATCTCTGGAATCGTAGTAGGGCTCCTTTCGGGCCAGCAGTAAAAGCATCATGTACTCTGTTGGGGGCCCTCGACCCTGAGAGGCAAACCCATAGAACAGTGGGACCCAGCCCTCATAGTGTAAGCGGGTTTCAGCTGCAGCATCTTCAACACTTGCTTCCGGCAACGACCCAACTAAAAGCAGGATATCCTTTTAGTATGGCACTATAACAACACAAGAGCCTGCACTCCCGAGATCTCGAACGCTAAATTCTGAAGCTTCATCTCGATCCCCATCCCAAAACCCCAACCCCCTACAGCCAGCCACCCCAAACCCGATCGATTTCTTCTAAACAAAGGGGATAGCTTTTTTTTGACCCCCCCCCTCTTTTTTAAAAGAGGGGCCCCTAAACAAATCCAGAGAGAACGCTGGCTATCGATGAACCCACATCGTCACATCACCCTAAACTCTAAACCCCCAAACCCTAAACCCCTAAACCCTAAACCGTTAAACTCTAGAATCCCTAGAACTTGAAGCCTTCATCACATCGATGAGCCGATAAAACAAGACAGCGTCACCACTGGCACCTCAGCGACAGGTTTCAAGGTTTTCAGGCTCAAAAGGAGCAGTTTCAAGGCCACAACGCCCGGTCAGCGGAAGAGCTGAGTTTGTACTCCAAAAGGGTTGCAGGTTCAAATCATTCAGATTTTAGGGTTCAGTTTGTTTAGTCAGTGGACGAAACACTCTAAAGGAACCCTTAAACGGACCTTGAAGGAACCCCTAAACCGGTTTAGGGGCTTAGGGTTTAGGGTTTAGGAACCCCTGTAGGATTTGGGGTTTTAAGTACAGGATTTCAAGGGGCCTTGCAGTGAGGGTCCGAGTCAGCTGTCGGCAGGCGGCAAACCTCAAGCCTGCAACCCCACTAAATCCGAAACCAGCCTCATAGTATAAAATACTGCAACATAACCCCTCAATACAATATAATTTAATATAGTATAATAGTGTGATACCCAAAATCCCATACAACCCCAGTAACTCCTAGAAGGACCCCATAGAGCAATCCGCCTGGGAACCCTTACAAACTATCCTAAAGTTGCGCTCCTCTGCTTTCGGTGCCGGCTTGCTGCGACTTAGCCTACATCAGTTAACTGGGCTTTTAAGTAACCAGGGAGAAAAAAGTATAAACTTTATTTCATAATGATTCCTTTAAGAAAAAAGTAATAAAGCATGGTACTCCAAAGCCCAGTTAAGAAAAGGGGGCCTTAATAATTAGAATAATAGGGCTTTGGGTTCCTTCTACAGCACATGTGGTTGAGGGCTTGCTGGGGTTCAGGTTGCAACAGTAAACTTCCCGAAACCCTAAAGCCCCAGAGACTCTAAAATCGAAGCCCTAAGCCCTAAATCCTGGTTAATTAAGCATTCCTTAATTAAGGAATAGACTAAGGAAGCAGGTTAGGGACCCAAAAAGCACACAAGCATAAGCACTTTATAGGGATATCCGTACCGTATTGGGCCTCATTATAAGGGGGTTTATCTGGGAGATCCCTATCCTAATTTTTGCTTATGTGCTTTTTTGGGGCCCTAGTTAAGGATGTGTACATGACATGGAGCTCCTACAGCGGTAGGTTTTTGAGGTGCTACGCATAAACCCTACCCCACACTTGAAGGTTTAGGTCGAGCAGCCCAACAGCCAAGAAGACTCCCCTAGTATGTAAGGGTTCAGGGTCTGGGGGTTTAGGGTTTAGGGGGTTAAGGCTAAGGGCTTTTTTAGGTTCATTATAAGGGCTCGTATGGGTCGCTATAAGGGCTACTGTAAGGGACTTAGGGTTTACATAACAATGGGGCTTCAATGACTAGAAGAGGTAGGCTTCAGACCAAAACACACAGAAAGACATCCCAAAGTCGAACTCCGATCCGACACTGTAGGCTAAACTGCATATGGGTGGTTGTCAAAATTAAGGTCCCTTTTTGGGTCCTTATTCTAATACGGCACCTATTATTTAGGGTACACCAAAAAGGGACCCTAATTTTGACAACCACCCATACCAGCTGTGTGCAGCACGGATATCCGTCCAACGGCTAGAGGGCCCAAGCCTGGCAAGGACAGGCAGTTATCATAGACTCCGACAGACGAAGCTCTAAATCCTACCTGGACCCCAAATTACCTACCCTTTTTAGGGTTCCCTAATATGATTTCTTTATATAGGTCACTAAAAAGGTAGGTTATTTGGGGGTTAAAGTAAACCCTAAACCCGATAGGCCGCAATAGAATGTCAGCTAGAATCAGGGCAGAAGTGTGTCAGGCACACCTGTCAGCACAGGCACGACCTCGAATCGGACCTGCTGCCGCCGGGGTTTACGGTTAAGGGCCCAGAGACTCCAATATCCCTTAATTAAGGAATATACCTTAAATCATATTAGGGATCCTACTATAATTTAAGGTATATTCCTTAGTTAAGGGATATTAGAATCCCCTAAACCCTAAACCCTATAGATCCCTTATAGGAACCCTTAAGGCACCCCTAGGTCCTAGGTATTCCTTCATTAAGGGATATTGGAGCCTCCGAGGAGCTGAAGGCTTTCGGTCTTGAGGGGGACAGGCTATTCAGCCGACCTTAAACTACCATAACCTGCTTTTTTTTGTAGGTTCTTAGTGTAAACCCTAATCTGGGATTTATAGGGAACCCTAGAAAGAAGGTAGGTTTTGGTGGGTTAAGGTAGAGCTTGCAACGTCTGTTTAAAAATCCCCAAACCCTTACCACCTTAAAGGTTTATGGGTTGAGGCTGCCAAATAAACGCTGCAACACACTACACGCCAAACCCCAAACCCGAAGACCATGAAGCCCTAAAAGCTTGATATCGGGGTCTGTAGAATAAGTTCCTCTGTAGTCCCTACATGGGAGTTTCCGAAAATTTAGGGGTACCTTATTTTGGGGTCCTTATAATAAGGATCCTACTATTTTGGGTGCTATGTTAGGGTACCCTAGTTTCGGAAACTCCCACATGAAGATCACAGAACATACTTCTAAGCCCGTTTAGGCCCGTCCGTATTTACTCGCGCTCGACAGCAAAGCGCTCCGGTCGAAGCTTTCTAGTCATTAAAGCCCCCTTGCTATGTAATCCCTAAATCCCCTACAGTAACCCTTAGCGATTATCATAGACCTTATAGTCATCCTCAAAAACCCTAAACCCTAAAACCTAAACCCAAAGCTCAACATTGCCGGATCCAGGGCTTGAGCTTGGCTTTGCCGAATCTTCGATGCAACCTGGACCCTACAACACCTACATTCCTTACTGTGATTTCTTTACATTGACATAAGTCACCAAAAAAAAGGTGCGAGTAGGTTATTTGGGGTTAAGGTATACTGTCCAGTGACACCTTAAGTCCTAAACCCTAAACCGTAAGCGTAGGGGAGAAAGGAGACAGCAAAGTCAAAGGCGCAACGGTACTATGAGAGGACCTCCTGCTTCCCATGGGCTCGTAGAGTGTAGCATAAATGTTACGCCTTGTTATGTTCTCGGGTTTGCACGGATTTATGCTTTAGGGTTTAGTTATTATTTCTGGTCCTGCAGGTGTGTTGAAAGTAGGAAAGATTTTAGCATTTCAACAAAAGTCATACGGAGGTTTAGGGTTTTGGGTGTTTCAGGCTTTACTCGGGAGGGTTTCGGGCTTTCGTGGGGAGGGCTTCGGTTCAGGATCCCTGTTCCCGCAACCCTAAACCGTCCCTAAACCGTCCCTAAACCCTACTAAACCCTAAACCCTACCTGTGGCCCCAAACCCTACAAAATAGTAGGTTATGACCCCTTAATTAGAGGGTCTAACCCTTAAAACGGTAGGTTTTTGGATCCACAGGTAAACCCTAAGCCTAAACCCTAAACCCCCGGACTCTAGAGCCTGGTCCTAGGCTGCACTCTGGAAGATCCTGGGGCATACATCGGGCCTGAACAACTGAAAAGGAACCCTTCAACATGGAACCCTATTATAGAACCTAGTACCCCGAAATAAACGGGACCCTATTGTAGAAACTCACAGTACCCCTAACAACTGAATTCTTGCATGGGAATTCCGGGAGTTTTGCCGCATGCTACAACTAAGCAAGTACTAGAGTGCGCGACTTCTACAAGTCCCAATTCAATGCTCAAGCACCAGGTGTTCGAAGAACTCGTTCAACCCCCTACATGCAAACCGCTACTCCGCTAATCCTGAACCTACGCCCGAAACCCAAAGTCCCAAACCCTAAACCATACCCTATCTCTTAACCCTAAAATAGAAGCCGGGAAGTTGGAACATGCGAACCCTCCTGCCCTTACTAAACGGTAAAGTATGAGGGATCCTGGCACTAATCATCCTAAACCCATGTTCCAACTTTCTGAGATTCGCTGTGAGCCCTAAAGCCCTAAACCCTGAATCCCAAACCATAAACCCTACCCTAACCCATAACCCTAAACCCTTAAACTCCGAAAACCTAAACGCCTAAACAGCAAATCCTAAACCCTTATAGATCCCTTATAGCAACCCCTATAGATCCCTTTACCATAAACCCTACCCTAACCCATAACCCTAAACCCTTAAACTCCGAAAACCTAAACCCCTAAACAGCAAATCCTAAACCCTTATAGATCCCTTATAGTAACCCCTATAGATCCCTTGAAAGGACCCCGAAACCCCTCAGACTCCGGCCTGCTCGTGTCCATTCGGCAGCCTGACCGTGACACGCGCAGAGTATGCAGCTGCCTTCCGGATGGGAACCGACTCTGACTCCGGTGGCTTTGTCGGTATGGGGCTTTGGAATTTAGGGTTTAGGATTTTGGGTTTAGGGTTTAAGGTTTAGGGATTAGGGGGCTTCAGACGAGTACGAGTTTTATAGTGGGCCTATGGGGTGTTTAAGATCTTGCTTCAACCGGGCTTTCGAGCGGGCCTCCACTTAATGGGGTGTTATAGAGCGGTTGATATGGGTGGTTGTCAAAATTATGGTCCCTCTTTGGGTCCCTATTATAATACGGCACCTATTATTTAGGGTACCCAAAAGGGGACCATAGTATTGACAACTACCCATATACATAATATATAGGTTGGAATAGGCAATACTTCAATCCGCTTACAGCCCCCTGGTACTATGGGAAACTGTACCCCCAAATCCTATTCTCTTACAAGGCCGCCATATTAAAAGGTTTGTAGCTGTGTTAAAGTTTCCCAGGCTGGAACGTGTTGAGGCGATTTCGGTGGCTTGCAGGGTTAAGGCTTGTTTCGTTGTAAAGGTGTAGCAATCTTGTTCCTTAGGGTTGCTTATGATGAACATCGTATGACATCTCTTGAGTACTGCCGGCATTCTGTGACAACTGCAAACTGTTTACAAGCAACATAATCACATAACAACCCCTTAATATGACCCCTAATATGGACTGGTACAGGGTGGGGGCTGTACGCAAAATATACCCCAAACCCCTTTCAAGTTGAGGCCCCTGTATGCATTAGGCTCGATACTGCGAAGGGCGGATGCTTGAACCCTAAACCCTAAACCGAAAGTCTATTGAGCCTTAGGGATTCAGGTTTTTATGGCGCTCCTTTGTCCACCTGCAGGTCTCATCCACGGTCAGCAGGTCAGATTCGGTTCAGGGGTTTAGGGCTTTAGGGTTTACGGTTTAGGGGCTTAGGGGTTTAGGGTTCCGGGGTTTAGGGCTTATAGGGTTTAGGGGTTTAGAGTTTAGGGCTCTCGGACCTGTCAGCCTGTCCGGGATGAGAGAGTTCTTTGGCTCAAGATGCGTAAAACTTCAAAGCAGGGCTTCTCTGTGAGTCCACCAGAGGTACTTCGGAGCCATTTTTAGGGTATATCAAACTCTAATTGGAGCTGGCGGCGTATAGAGCAGTAGGGACTATAAGGGGGATTAGTAGAACTATGCATCCACAGACCTCTGTGGTACTCTAGTGGGCACCTTACATTCCAGGTGAAACGCAGCCCTTCGAACAGTCTGCATCTCCACCGTCCACGACCTCTGCCCTAAAACAACGTGGGTAGTTGTCAAAATTAGGGTCCCTTTTTGGGTACCTTAAACGTCAGGTGCCGCATTATAATAAGGACCCAAAAAGGGACCCTAATTTTGACCACCACCCATGTGAGTCTCAACGCCCTGAGACGACTCTCCAGCTTGCGAAGCATTTGATGATGGACAAATTCTGGCATTGCCTCCATAAACTATGAGAGTTGTGGTACAGGCCGAAGTACCGACAATGCAGGAGCTGCCACAAAACCCTGCCTGCACCCTCGAACCCTCAACCATAAAGCCCTGTTTGGATCTCAAGGAATGGACATGCCTCGCAGCAGCCATCTCGCGCCAGCGCCGAGCCATACTGCTTAGGGACTGATCCGACCTCAAAAAGACAGGGTTTAGGGTTTAGGGCCTACTGAAGAGCTTCAGGGCTTTTAAGCAGCAGGTTTTTTGACAGAGCCTAAAAGCCCAATGAGCTAGGATCAGCCCCAGTACAAGGGCCATTACAAGGGGTTTCTGCACGGGGTATGTTAAGGGTTACCACAGGTGTTACTGTAAGGACGAAGGATTTTGCTCCTAAACTCCCTAAGCCCTGAACTCTGAACCCTAACCGAAACCCTGAAACCCTATCTGCTGCAATCAGAAAAGGAAGCCGTGCGTACATAGGAATCCAAACCCCGGACTCCTTCCACCCAATCATGTACGGCTCTAGGCCTGAGGCTTAGAGTTGAGGGTTTAGGTTCTGGGTTTGGGAGTTTTGGACTGAACGTTTTGGTGTAGATCTACAGCTTTGCTGGGTTTGTGCTTTAAGAACTATAAGACTTTGGGTTAAACTTCCAACCATATTGCGAAAACGCCCTCAACCTTGGGTAAATCCCTTTTACAGTTACCGCTAACACAAGAGGCCATCTGTGCCCAAACCCTACAAAATAGTAGGTTATGACCCCTTACTTAGAGGGTCTAACCCTTAAAACGGTAGGTTTTTGGATCCACAGGCAGTCATCCAACCAACCTTAACCCGACCAAATCGCTAAGGAATGGCTGAGTTCCCTGGACGGTTTAGGGTTTAGGGCAAACCGTGAAGTGTTTCCTACACCGCCACCAAAACGTTACACATTTTCCGGATGAGCTGCCGGATTGTTGGAGATGCGCTCCCCAGCGAGGTCCGTCATGAAAATGGCCTGTGGTCGTGGCCGAAGCTCTGAACTCTCTCTCTACTAATGTGGCGGCCCGTTTAGGAATATGTGCCTAATTAATGCGTTTTTTTCCCTTATTCAAGCCGGGTACCAAAAAAAAGGTGTCCTAAATAATGCATTTTTTTTGGCTGGGGGGATTTTTCTGTGCTGATGGTCAATCTTAAGGCTCCCACGACCTAAACCCCCGCCCAAACCCTAAAACCCTGGCCCTGAAGCCCGAAACTCACCCTAAACCCTAAAACCCACCTACGGTACTACTGTACTGTTGCTGTACTACTAGTGTACTACTGCACACTACCAGGGGTCAGACTCGTCATCAAAGCCACCCAAACCCCGACCCCGGTCCGAAGGGTCACTGACACCAGACTATTCAAGCCAAAACTTTTGGTCGGGGGAGGGGGGGGGGCACTATTCGGGCCGCAACATTAAGGCCTAACTTTAAGTACGAACGCATCCGTGGACATAACAGACATCTACCCTAATTAACTTGGGTGTTACGAGTTTACAAGTTTAGCGCATCGCTTAGGGCTTAAGGTGCATGGCTTTGGAGGGGTTTAGCTGCAACAAGCTGTTAGTGCAACGGCGACACTGTTTAGGTCTCGCTTGAAGGCCTAAGGATGTTTCAAGCATGTCTCCTCTGCCAGCATGGAGTTTCAGGCACGGATTGGGGACTTACGCACTTTTGCTCCGATGTGTTATGTTTCACTGGGGCGGGGCTAGTTGATGACTTTCACAGTGGCTGTGGCTGGAAGCTTTTGCTGTTTTGCGGTTCTCAAACACTTTCTCCCAATTCTGAGCTCGTTGAATTCTAACACTGTCAGAATGTCCCACCGCATCAAGCTCAAAACCCGAATTCCGGGCATTATAAAAATCCTGAACCCGAAACCGCGATGCTAAGTGCATTGGTGCACCCCTAGCAAGAACAACTTACACTCCAACTAGTTCAAAAAACAATCTGCGCAGACCCAATTCAACTGGAATGGCTGGCAGGAAAGCATCAGCCTAATGTAGGGTCCTTAATAATTAGATTAGGGTTTGGGGGGGGGGGGGTATACTATATTATAATTATAATAAGGAGCCCACAAAACCCTATTCTAATTATCAAGGCCCCCAAGTGGGACGCACTCCCCCAAAGGGAACATGACAACAGCCCCCCTGCCCGCTCTTTTTTCGACGGGAGCTCTGGGAAGTGAACACCCCCCTTACCTCCTTGCGCGAGGGTTTAGGGTGTAGGGCTTGGGGGTTTGATGGTTCAGCGAGTTCGAATAGTAGGTTGTAATATGCTTGAGTGCAGTGGTGAACCTGACCTGTAGTCTACAGCCTTCTGCAAAATCATCTGTTGCCCAAGCGCCCAATGTAGGAACCTGATTAAGAAATCCTGGTCTCGCAACCCCCAAATTTTATTGGGACCCATATAAAGAACCCTAATACAGACCCAAGGCTTCTTATTCAGGTTCCTACTTTACTCTCCCACTATGCAGCCAAAACCCTAAACCCCAACCCTAAGCCCTTAACCCCCGAACCGCTATGTAGCCCAAGCCCTGGGGATCCGACGTAGCCATCCAAGGGCCCCTCATCCAGAGTATTCCCCAGCATATTCGGGCCTCTGGGGTGGCTCTTCGGGCTCTGCTGGAACGACATATATTCATAATATACACACCTATCTTATCCATCCATCTATCCACCCATCCATGATTATATGGGGGTTTCCGAAAATTAGCGTCCCCTCTTTTCGGAAACTCCCAAACAGGGATGGGGGCTTCTAGACGGAGAGGGTTTAGGGTTTAGGTGAGGCGTTCTGTTGCAGGAATCAGCTTTACGGATTCATGTTCTTTGCGGGTAAGTAAACGGTATCCCTGTCGACATAGCTGGCCTTGTGTTGCCCGCATGGGACATCACAAAAGGCACCACGGCTCACAGATTAAGGCTTTGGACCGAATTTAGCGTCTAGTGAAAGGTGACTAGTGAAGGGCCGGCGGATGCTCAAGCGGAAGGCAACTTGTAAATGCCTCACATGGGTTCTAGAAGACTTCTGTAAGGGTTTTGGCAGGGTCCTTCAGGAGGTCTGTAACGGCTTTGCAGGGCCTAAACCCTAAACCCCTAAACCCTAAACTGTTCACATGTTCATTGAGGGGAAGAGGAAGGCCCATCCCCTCACCCGAAAGCCCGAAACTGCATAGAGCTTACCTACTTGTCGGGTTTCATGGGGAACTAAAGGTTACCCCTTTGGGTTATATAGGGATTATATAGGGTTTATACTACCCTGAAAACGTTAAAGACTACCTACTCTACTACTAGGCTTATCATCCTCATAGAGAAGCCCCATGCTCTGAACCCTGAAACCCTACAAAACCGTTTCGATACCCTCACACAACCCTCCTACTGACACCTTTGTACACTTTGCACCCTTCTGAAACCGTCGGACGAACTCGGACCCATGGAATGAAGGTATACTACGATTATGAAGTTGGGTCACCAAAACCAGAGTAGGGATGATATCTGGGTGCCTAGTTCCACAATGGCAATACTTAGGAAAGCACCAAACCTAACCTTGTTAAGGACCCCTAAACTAAACTGAGGCCCAAACCCTAAAACCAATATCCGAAACCCTAAACACGCCCAGGCCCCCTGCCAAATTTGAGATCCACGAGGATGTAGCCAGTTCTCAAATCGACCTGGGCTCCGCCACGGGCTTTTGAAGCTCTAGGGCTCCAGGTTAGGGTTTAGAGTTTATAGGGTTTAGGGCTTAGGGTTCAGGGTATAGGGTTTAGGATTTAGGGATTAGTTAGCGTTGTTGGTATAGGGTTTAGGGATTAGGGTTTAGACCAAGTTCTGGCTTGTTTCAATTTTCTTCCCATAGTAAGAGCTTTGCAAATGGCTTCTGGGCTTTTACAGGGTTCTTGAGGTTCAGGGTTTACGGGTTTTTGAGGGAGTTGAGCGTTCTGCAACTATTTTCCTCTTCTGCGAGGTTGCGCGGTCGTCCAGGTCTCGGGCTTTCGTCGCCTTAGCTCTCTACTCTACGGGCTTTAATAGTCAGAATAGGGTTTGGGGGTGTGTTATACTACCATCACAATAAGAACCCCCCCCCCCCCCAAATAGTAGAGGTAATCATTACCTGTATCCCCAAACCCTACAAAATAATCAAAATAGTAGGTCATGACCCCTTAATTAGAGGGCATAACCCTCAAAACGGTAGGTTTTTGGATCCCCAGGTAAGGCCTCTGTATTTCCGGTCGGGCGTTGAATAATTTGGGTTCGAGGGCGCTTGCGGTCAGGTCTTTGGCTTCCGCTTTCGGCGAAACCCTAAACCGAAAAACAGCATTTAGGCGTTTAGGGTTTAGGGGTTTCGGTGTTTAGGATTTAGGGCTTAGGGGTTTAGGGGTTTAGGTTCGATTCCATGGCTGCTGGGCTGCTAGGTTAAAAGCAGGACTAGCGGTCATTCCAGCTTTTAGGGATCAAGCTGTAGGAACCTGATTAAGAAACCCTGGACCTATAACCCCAAATAGTAGGCTTCATATAAGGAAGCCAAATAAAGACCCAGGGTTTCTTAATCAGGTTCCTACATTATTCTAGTACCCTGTATAGATCCCTTATAGTAACCCTTATAGACCCCTTTAAAGGACCCCCAACTTCATCAAGTTCCTACATTATCTTTTCAGCTTTAGGGTTCAAGATATCTGGCTTTGGTGTTTAGGTTTCGGGAGCCTATTCCGGGTTGCCTTACAGCCTTTTTTTGTTTAGAAGCACGCCCTAAGGCCCAAATAGTAGGGTTTCAAGGTCCAAGAACCATTCGGAGTATGGATTTTGGGGATCTAAAACCCTATTATTCGGGTACTTGCACCCTCTGGGATGGGTTTTAGGGCCTTAAGCTCAGCTTTCGCCATGTGTAGAAGAACCACTGCCGCCGCTCATCTTCGCGGCGGTACCTAACATCAGGCCTCCCCTGCGCTTCCCGTAGAATCCTGTGCTCAGGAAGAAGCAGCCCAGTGGGTTACTATAGGGACCATAATAGTTAGAATGGGGTTTTGGGTCCCATTAAGTATAGGTAATTAGTTATTTAGGCCCCTGTAGTAGATTGTCACTGTCTGATAATGTAGGAACGCGATTAAGAAAACCTGGCCCTATAACCTCAAAATGTCAGGATCCACGTACAGAGCCCGAATAGCTACGCAGGGCTTCATGTTATCAGGCAGGTCTAGGCCTTAGGGCTTTAGGTTTGAGGTGCAGGGCCTGTTATGTAAAAGCTACTGGAATTGCGCAGGAAATTGAAGCCCAATCTCCTCCTCAGCTGCCGACATCTACCAGCTGTCCGTTCTCAAAAGCCGAGTTGTCGAAGCTACAGATCCAGCATTTCACTCCGTAGTGTCCTGCCAAAGAAGCGACTTGGTACAGTACAGTCAAACTTGGGAGGCCGATGCAGCACTCAAAAATCATTACTTAAGCCATTTAGCGTAAATCGTATATAGCAGCATTGTAGAATTTAATCGACATTCCTTCCTTAAGGGGAGGGGCTTTAGGGTTCAAGTTCAACGTGAAGGGGCTGGCATGCTGAGCCGACCACAATGACACAACTGCTTTAGGGTTTAGGGACCCTTTAGCCTCAAAAAGCCCTGGAGCCCACAAATACCCTGCTTCCCTAAAGACCCCCCGAGAGCTCGAAGATTCTAGACCCCCACCCCGCTCAAAAACGAAAAGCAGAGCTAGGGCTTCAACACCCGATGCGTACGGCCCAAACCCTGAAAGCCACAACGGCAGCAATCCTCATAGAGAAGTAGAAGTTGCAATTAAGCAGTTAGTAAAACAATAGACTTGCCAAGAACTAGTAGACGACTAACCATTTCAACAGGACATAGAAACACATCCCCAAGCCGCAAACCGCTAAACCCTGAACCCCAAAGCCGTCAAGTCCACACCGCTCCTGAAGCTAGGTCCTGGTATCTGGTCGGATCCTGGGCACTTTCGGGGCTCTTGTTAAGAGTTTTAATTTAAGTTACCATATAATAAGGAAACCATACTATTGTTACTATTTATAAAGATTCCTATTGTCGTAAAAATATGAAATTCCTTGACAAGAACACACCTTTAAAGACGATCCCTATTATCGTAACATAAATATCAAACTCTCTTGACAAGCACACACCTGTACGGTAGAAGCCCAAAAGTTGGAAACCCAATAGCCTAAAACCTTAAAAGTAATGTAGAGGGAATCCCAGCACTATTTGGCCTCAATCCGGTTTCCAACTTTATGGGGTTTACTTTAGAACTTCTGCTTTACGGGAGGACACCCGGGAGCCCAGGGACTTTCGGACTTTGGGGGTCGGGCTCTATGTTGGAAGAGAGAGGGTTTAGGGTTTAGGGGTTTGGGGTTTGGGGTTTAGGGGTCTGGGGTTTGGGGTTTAGGGTTAGAGACAGAAGGAGAGAGAGAGAGAGAGAGACAGAGAGAGAGAGAGAGACGAAGAGAGAGAGAGAGAGACAGAGAAATTCAGAGAGAGCACACAGGCTTAGCATGCATGGGCTCCCACAGGATGTCTGATGCTTTTAAGAACGGCGTTCAATCCATTTCGACGGCTTCAAATTGTAGAAGGCTTTGACTGACGATATGTGATTTGGCGCACAGGGTTTATGGTTATTGGGGGCCTGGGGTTTGCGAACAGATTGCAGCTGAGCCTGTGCACATCTTGAAACCTCGCATCTGCATGTAGTAATGGCTTGAGCTACATTTACAGTGGCAGCGATAAAAGCAGTAGGAGGCGGAGGATGAGGAGCAGGAGTAGCAGTGGCAGTAGCAGTGCGGTAGGAATTTCAGTAGTAGGAGTGGAAGTACGAAGTACAGAAAAAGGCTGCTTACGCTCCTGCATTGAAGTTTTCTTCGTGGTGAGTGTCCAAAAACACTTAGCTGGGGGAACTCCGGGTGCCATGGCTTGCGTCGAGGTTGACACTGGCTCACTACCAGTGCTTTGAATCTGCAGTTTGGGAAAAGGTTGGTTCTTTGAGGCAGGTCTAGTGGCTCCGGTTTTGGGACTAAGGTTTAGGCTTGCTCCCACTGCCCAAAGTCTGCAGAGGCCAGCACGCGGTTGGTGCCGGGGCAGGAGAACACGAGGTTGCTCGTCTCGAAGCACGGCGAATCTTAGGCAGCAGCAGTTGCAGTTCTTGGGGTGGGAGTGCAGGGAGCATGCACAGAATTTGATGCCTCCTTCGCGACGCTTCCTAAGAAACAGGAGCACCAGCTCAAAGAGCCAAAACACCAGAACCCATACGCACAAGCCCGACACCATAGTCAGGTCCGAAGTAAAAGCTCCGAACTGCAGTGGCCGAGCATTCATGTGCGCCACTGAAGCGCATGGACAGACAGTGTGTTCGTGTGTATGTGTGTTGTGTTTTGTTTCAATTTTTCGCAACTGGAAACCTACTATATCAGGGCCTGAATGATTAGAATAGGGACTTTTGGGCTCCTTTTAAAGGCTTTCTTAAAGGGTTCTATATAAGGGCAAAGGCTTTCCTAAAGGGTTCTATATAAGGGCTACGATAAGGGTACGATAGTGTAGGGTCTTAATAATTAGAATAGGGTTTTGAGGTATATTATACTATCGTTGCAATAAGGAACTCCCAAAACAGTATTGGTAATTATTTATGTCCTATCCTGAACCCTAAACCCTATAGATCCCTTAAAGGAGCCCTTTTCAAGGCCCCTATCCTAAGGCCTTAGGCCTCTGTATTATCAACCCGACACCCGTAGCAGCATGTGCTGAGCATCATGAGCCCGGCAGACCCTGCTCCCTGCGTTAGTTCCGGTTTAGGGTTTAGGGTTTAAGGTTCGGCAAGTAGATGTCCAGCTCAAAATAACCGGCAGCCTAAACCTAAACTCCAAAGCCTACACCCTACAACCTGAACTCCAAGTCATAGAACCCTTGTACTTATAGACCTTGTAAGCCCTATAAACCCTAAACTGCCAAAAGTCCAAACCCGAGAAGCCCGTCCTTGCCCCAAACCCCAGACCCTCGGCCGTTACACTATGTGGGGGGGGGGGGGGGGNGTGGTGGGACGGGAACAACAGGAATGGGGGGGCGTTAATAATTGGATTTGGGTTTTGGAGTATAGTATTTATAAAGTATATAGTATAGTAAAAGTATGTGGGGACTGTAAGGGGATATTATGGCAAACTATTCTGACCCCTATACTAAGCCCCACATCCTGGACCCGTGACTCGCAGAGCGCGATTCCCAAATCAATCTGAGTGCGCGGCTCAACATGGTCGTTTCACAGACCCTGTTTAGGGGTTTGGGGCTTTTAGGGTTTAGGGTTTAGGGGTTTAGGGGTCCAGGGTTTAGGGTTTGGGGGTTTAGTAGATTCTGTCGGTTAGTTTTCTTAGCTACGGTTTCAGGTCTATTTGGGTCACGGCCTCTCAGTTTGGGGTTTGTGATTCGGGGCTCCTTGCAATCATTGAATACGGATGCTGGTATGCAGGGCTGCATATCCGGCTTCTGGCTTGATGTTTGAGATCCCTACCTCAAAGGGACTATAACAAGGATCCTACGGCGAAGAAAAGAGGCTTCTTAATCCTATACCCCACTAGGAACCATAATGAACACAATGTTGTTAATCATGAACAAAAATACAACAATAATTCCTAAGGGGACTATACCCTAAACCCTGAACCCTAAACCCCTGAAACCCTTCAGGCGTCTGCATTTTCGTGGCCATGAGGCTTTCTGCTGCAGGATTCGGGCTGTGAGGTCCAGGGGCCCCAGTCAGCACATGGGAGTTTCCGAAAATTAGGGGGTACCTTATATTGGGGCTCCTGATAATAAGGATCCTACTATTATGGGTACTATATGAGAGTCCCCCATTTCGGAAACCCCGACATAGGATTTGAGGAGTTAGGACCACGGGCCTTGGGGTTTAGGATTCAAGGTTTTAGGCTTTGGGGTTTTAGGTTTTAGGATTAAAGGTTTTTATGGTTTTGGATTGATAGTATTAGGGGTTAGTCAAAGCATGTAGTGCTAATTTCAATTCGTTATGTCTGCACTGAACCACTGAACCTTGTTCAGAGCTGCCATCATAGGCCTAACCCTAAATATGATTCCTTCCAGCAGTGTCAGAGGTTTTCAGGGTTTAGCGTGTTTGATCCACACTGCTGCCGGTAGCACATTGTACACGTGATTCGCAGTATCATGAAGACTAATGCCTCCAATATGTCATACCTCAGATGCTCAGCGACTGCCAAAAAGTCTAAACCAGCTTTCCGCAATACATCTCTCACAGTCCACCCTACACCGAAAGGCTGTAATCTTGCAGTGCTTAGGTCAAGGTAATTCTATGAACTCATGATGTCCCCGAAGTCCCGCCCTTATGGGCTTCTTCTCGAAGATTTCATCCATCGAAGGGGCTCAACTGTGTCTTGTGATGCGCCGCTTCTTCTGGTCTTCCCTTGTCGTTCTTTGGACGTACCTTCATCTCTTCCTCGCTTGCGCCAGCTGCTTTGAGGAAGCAGATGACTTCATGCAGCAGCCATCTCGCAGCCACCTGGTCTGCGGAACCTGTCTCTGCAGCATACTCCTTGATGAGCTTCCAATGCTCAGCCGCGCATTCTGGGCACCACCCGGCCTTCTCCCAATTCTCGCGCGAGATCTCGCCACTTGAGGATATCACCTTTCCGCGTACTTCAGCGGGGCTTCTACACCGGCATACCGGGAACCGCAGGCAGCCGCAGAAGTTCTCCTGCGCAACGTGGTTGGTCTTTACGATCATCGGCATGTTGCATCTGTTGCATTGCGGATGTTGCTGTCCATCTCCAGCGCTATGCCGAGCTCGCGGATGCCCAGGAAAATCTTTTCAGGCGGGGTACAAGAGCAACAGCAAGGACCTAAAGCAGTACAATGCAACAACTACACGCAGCGGCAAAGAACACTGTAGAACACTGTACACCCTACACTCTCAGTCCCCCTAAACCCTATCAAGCCCTAAACCTGAAACCAAGGCCCCCCGACGAATCGGAAGGCAGCTCGTCCCGACACGCCGTTGGCGTCAATCTCGGACAAAGCCTCGGGCTGGGGACTTAGGACCTATATCGTTCGGGCTGATTGCGCATGGCATGCTTGGGTTTGGGAATTTAGGTTTTTTGGGGCTTCAGCAGCAGAAGACGACAGAGTACTGGCAGTGCTGGGACACTGCTTCCACTAATCCCTTACTGACGTATTGGCATCGCTGACTGAGGCGATGTTCAGGAGGATCGTGATCATGGCGATAATGATCTTGTTGACTAGCTGGTTATGCGACATGTCTCAGTGCAGGTATGCGGTAAAGATCGTCGTTCTATCCATGCTGCAGTGGCTGCTCTAGCTAGAACGGAAAACACTGCTTCTCGCGAGCATCTCCTTCGCGACTACCACTACGACAACGAGTTTAAGCTTCGGAAGTTTAGGCTCAAAGCATGCAAACTGCAATATGATCCCGGCAGAAGCCGATACACCAAGTCCGAAACCCGCGCAAAAGCCCACAAATGCATCCAGTAGATCTGGCCCGCAAAGCTTAATGTAAAGGCCTTCATGAGTAGAATAGGGTTTTGGGGTATTACATGCTTTAGCCATACCCAGGTATCCTAGTAACAGGCATTGTTGGCAACCGCGAAAATCCCCTATATCAAACCCCTAACTCTTAACCCTGAACCCCTAAACCCCAAACCCTAAACCCCTTAACCCTAAACCCTATATCAAACCCCTAACCCTGAACCCCTACACCCCAAACCCTAAACCCCTAAACCCTGTATCAAACCCCTAACTCTTAACCCTGAACCCCTAAACCCTAAACCCCTAAACCCTATATCAAACCCCTAACTCTAGGACCCTTAACCCTGAGTCATGGGGGGAGCCTAGGCTCTTTACTGGGCTTTGAAGTAGAAAGGGAGAAAGAGTACCTACTTGTCGGGTATCATGGGGAACTAAAGGTTAACCTTTTTTGGTTATATAGGGATTATATAGGGACTATACTACCCCAAAAAAGGTTAAAGGTTGCTTACTCTACTACTAGGAGTATAGACTTTAATGTCCTAATCCATAAGGGTCCATGTACCCAAATAGGATATACCCTAGCCCCAAAGTTCCCATATAGGGACTACTTAACTTTAAGCCCAAAGCATATACTGTTTGGGTACATGGACCCGTAGGGAGAGGTTCCCATTAAATGACAGATCCCCGAAAAAGTATGAAAATATGGTACTCCACAGCCCAGTTTATCAATGAGAGCTTCAGGGGAGTTGCTTCGCGTAGTAATCAGGGCCTTTTGGGGTCTGAGTTCCGGCAGCTACAAGAGTTCAGGGCTATATACTTAGAGGGTGAGTATCCTAGCCTCAAAAAGCTTAACCTATTCAATCCAGGTAGGATTCTATAAACCTCAACTAAAGGTTACCTACTCAGCTAGTAAGTATAGCTTCACCCACCAAAATCGAGTTTTTTTTGCAGGGTCCCTATAAATCCCATCTTAGGGTTTACAGTAAGAACCTACCAAAAAAGTAGGTTATGGTAGTTTAAGGTACTTGGAGGCCCTTTCGACTTAGTAAGTCTACTTAGTATCCCTTAGAAACCCTATTATAATCCCCCATAACCTATCTTACTAACCCTACTTACGAAGTCAAAAGGGCCTCCAAGTACAGCAAACCCCATAAAGTTGGAAACCGGATTAAGGCCAAATAGTGCTGGGATTCCCTATACATTACTCTTAAGGATTGAGGCTATGGGGTTTCCAACTTTTTGGCTTATGCTGTACAAGAGCTCTTATTTCACATTGCATGGGGCTAAGTTGCCCGACTAACCCGGCTCGGCAAGGCTACTTTTGATAATTCTGTTCCATTGCTGTTGTGTTATTCTTGTTATTGCTCCTACTTCGATCATTACTACCATTCTTCTTATGGTTCTCATGTTACCATTAGTGTTACTCGGCTCTTACTACCATTATCGTTATTGATCCTGGCACTCTCAAAGGTGGCTCTAAGGATACCTGCAATGATCAGCTGGGCCCGCCACGGCCTGCAGGGTATCGGAGGGTCGGGAAGAAATGACGCGGTGGTCGTGGTTCTTGACAGAGTCCTGGGCGATGCGCACCGGTAATCTGGGGCATTAGTAATCGCTTCCCCCTTTAATTAAACACCTCCCTAATAATACAAAAACATTGGAGCGAATCCTCCCGAAAATCATCCCTGCCCTTGAAACCCTATTCTGAATTAGGGGGAGGGTTTCGAGGCTCCAAATACCCTTAGAGCACAGTAAGAGCGAGACCAACAGCAAGAGCAGGAGCAAGAGCAAAAGCGGGAGCATCAGCAAGAGCAAAGCAGGAGCAAGAGCGGGAGCAACAGCAAGAGCAGGGCGCAAGAGACACAGCAGAAACAGGAGCAAAAGCCAGCGCGGGAGCAAGAGCACGACCCCTCAAAAATGGCAGTAGAGATAAAAAATATCCCTAATAATGAAAACACTTTCCGAGTTTCTATTGCCCCCCCGGTTTAATATTAGGGGGAAGGGGTTAATCCTAAAGGGTTCTGCGGCAGATTTTGGTTACGCACAATAAGGAACCCTTACGAACGGTAGGGGGAGGGGGGGGGAAGACCCGTGAATGCTGGCACATAAAAGGGCTCGTTAAGGGCTCTGAGGACTCGGCGTGGTCGTGGTGTACGTCGTGGTGATCGTCGTGGAAGTGTTGGTCCAAGAGGTCGTCCTCAGAGCCAAACTCTTGTAAGGAACCCTGCATCCTCTACTGCTACACCCGAAACCCTAAACCCTAAGCCTGAAACCCTAAACCCTAAACCCCTAAGGCCTAATTACTAATTGGAATATAGGGTTTTGGGGCCCATTTATACTATAATTATATACAATAAGGAACCCCCAAAAACAGTGTCGGTAATTATTTAGGCCCCTATATTAGAAACGGACAGCCGGAATGACATCATCAAGCACCCTTCTGTCCAGAAGGTTGCGAAAAACGATCAGGTCTCAGATAAAGAATGGAAGGAGGGAGACCTCTGCAACACGCAGGCCTGAATCAAATCCTGAAAATGACAGGCTTGGGTTCAATAGGCCACCCATAGGCTCCATAGTAGTTCCCTTTTGGGTCTTCTCCATGGGATTCTAAATATGGCCCCCAAAAGGAACTACTATGGACCCTCTAGGCAGTTGAGGGTGTCTGGAGTGTGCGTTGGCTAAGTTCGTCCACCCCGAAGAGGGGCTGCTGGGGCTCCTTGCTTCCACCTTCCAATTGAGGAAACCATGTAATATAAGGGTCGTAATATTTAGAATAGGGTTTTGGGGGATATTTTACTATACTTATAATAACTCCCAAAATAGTATAGGTAATTATTGAGGCCCCTACATTATGTAGGGTTTTGGGTTGAAGGTAACTAATTTCACTCCTGATGCCATAAGCCCTGACCCTAACTAACTTGACTCCCAAAACCATACAGTAGTAGCCAGAAAGTTGGAACATCATTATCCTCATGCCCTTAAGGCAAAGTATAAGGGATCCTAGCACTAATCCTCCTAAAGCCATGTTCCAACTTTCTGGCTTCTACTATAAACCCTGACCTAATTTCAGTCCTACGAGCTGCGCTCGAACTGTGACTGCGCCCCCTCGGTTCGAAGGTAACCGGGAACCCCTTGGCCCGTCCGACATGCAAAAGAAGACTCTTGGCTTCAGATTTTTGCGAGACCTCGTCAAGGCCTGAACTAAGAAAAGCCTTGGCCCAAGGTTAGCTGATAATTTCTTGCAGCGTTTTTGACTAAGAATTGGAGTCGAACATTTCGGGTTTAGGCCGCAGAGGGGTTTATGGTTAGGCATTGAAGCTTTCGGTTGGGGGAACTCGAGCCAGTAATGTCTTAATCAAGCCACCCTGAACCCACAACATGCAAAAAAGGTAGGGCGCGCACGATGTGGTCGTGAAGCTTGTTGAGCTTGTCGATTCAGTGGTGGACGTCGTGCCAGTGGTGGTGTTTGTCTCTGTTTGGGTGAACGTCTGGGTGGTTGTCTCTGTGCTTGTCCGGGGATCTGTCGTGGTGCTGCTGATCGTGTGTGTTTGGCTGCTCGTCGTCCGGGAAGTCATGGTCATGGAGGTGCTTGTCGATGTGGACGTCCAAGTGGTTGAGAAGTAGTTCGGATCCCACCACCAGGCCCTGCTATGTGTACCTGGCAAGAACAGGAACTCTACAACTCTACAATCCAATTAGTTTCAGGGTTTATGAAGGTGGAACAGGAAGAACTGATGTGTGTGTGTGTTTATGTGCGTGCGTTAAGAGCTGTTGCTGTTCACACATATGTTTGGTTGTGACTCGTCTGCTTTCAGTTTTTGAAGAAAAACAAGGCAGCTAAAATGCACTTTCACGGTTTCACAGGCAAACGGAACAGTTCTTCGTCACAGTATCTTTCTTGACGCTGAGCGCCTTACATGCCACGACGAGGCAGCTCAGACATACTTGCCAAAATAACTGTATTTTGCAGCCGCTATAACTAGTGCAATCGATCTAGAAACGTCTAAAAATTAACTCTCCGAGTAACGAATCATGATTGGGCCAGAGCTAGAAATAATCATTACCACAAGCAGGCTGCAGGTACCCTGCTCCTGCAAGTGGATCGATAATATAGCGGACTGAATCGCTCATAGATATATGAGGCAAACCGTCAAGAATACGGATTTGAATGAAACCCATGTAAATCTAATCGGCACCATACTATAGGGGCCTTAATAATTAGAATAGGGTTTTGGGGCCCATTATACTATAACTACAATAAGGAACCCCCAAAATAATATTGGTAATTATTCTAAGGCCCGTATAGATAGTAAACTCCTGCAGGCGCCACTTAACTAACTAGTCTCAATATCAGGTGGCAAAAACTCTCGACTTTCCGTGTGGCCAGAGCTGCTAACGGAGTTGCACACGCACATGTGTGCGTATGCAATACACTGATACACATGGGTGGTTGTCAAAATCATGGTCCCTTTTTGGGTCCCTTAAATAATACGGCACCCACTATTTAGAGTACCCAAGAAGGGACCCTAATTTAGACAACTACCCATATATACACAGAGGCACAAATATCTCTGGATCTGTTTCTTTGTTGTATAATCTCTGCCCGGCCGTGTGGATTACCAACTTCACGAACTGAAACCATCCTGAGCAGCATCATACCCCAATAACACCAAGCTGCTGGTCGTCGTGTAGCTTGAGGTGGTGGCCGTGGTGACCTCGTCCGCATCTCAACAGACAAGGTGGGGGGGNGGGGGGGGGGGGGGGGTCCTTAATTTCGAGCCACCTGGGGTATTCTGAACAGCAAGCCGTCCACTTCAACAGGGACAGGGAAAGAGACTATCGCATGGCCGAGTATTCTGCTGTTAGAGGCGCTATAAGTCCAGGAGAAACCGCTGGAAGAATTCGCGCAGATTCTTTTAGCGCTGGCGGGATGGATTCCCACACGCGGAGCCCACGAACAACTTGTTTCCTAAAGCCTAAGCCCCACCTTAACCCCAAATAACCTACCTTTTCAAGGACTTATATATAAGGAAACGTTAATAAGGAACCCTCAAAAGTCAGGTTTCTTAGGGTCCAGGTAAGCTCTAAAAGCGCATTCTCGAAGGCAGCCACCGACCTCCTCCTGACGTCAGATACATGTTGAGTGGACTGCAGGTTGAGCTGAGCTTCCATGATTCAGGGAAGATCCGTGCAGGTAGGAATAATCAACAACATCCCCCTGCGGACCTGGAACTTCTGGTTTAACATGGGCCGAAACCCCAAAACTGTTGAATACCTTGCGAAATCCAAGGCGTCTCTCTTATCTCTATCCTGCAGGTGATAGGGTTCGGAGTTTACGGTCTTTGTGACAGCCCGAGCCTATACGACCTACACTCAGAGCTCCAGCTGATCCTAAAGCTCCAACTCCCGAAATCGGCACCGAAACTCCGTGGCCCGACATCTCGGAACCACGAAGCCTACATCCAATGCGATTCCCAGACGTTTTCCCGAGCCCCCGTGCTGTCGTGCTCGAGGAGGACGTGGACGAAGTGGAAGTGTTTGTTCTGGTTAGGGTGGTCGTGTCCCAGACCTGAAGACAAGACAACAGGCCACTTTGGGGTTCAGTGTGTCACTGACTTAGGGTAATGTCGGGGCCTATACATGCACCAACGGTTAAACCGTGTCCCAGAGCCCAGAGCTTTAGGTTGTGCTCTGAGAACAAATAGTTAAATCGAGGTGTTGCAGTTTGCAAGACTATAACACGCTATAACCGCAAACAGCCGTGGGGGAAATGCGTATACTATGACGAACGTCTTGAAGCACCTGCACTACTCTTGGCAGACAGGTGGGCTCCGTAAGCCGTGCTTGCACGATGGTGTTATCCTAAACCCTAAACCCTAAACCCTAAAACCCCTAAACCCTAAACCCAATGCCCGGCAATACCCTAAACAGGTCTTTGCTACGTGCCCCTGGGACTCCCTGGCTTTTGGCACAGGGCACGCCCAGAGACCCACATGGGAGTTTCCGAAAATAGGGGACCCTAATATAGTACCCTCAATGGTAGGATCCTTATTACAAGGACACCCAAAGTAAGGTACCCCTAATTTTCGGAAACCCCCTAAGCCCTAAAGATCCCTTATAGGAACCTTTAAAGGATCCCTTTAAAGGAACCCTAAGGTACCCCTAATTCTCGGAAACTCCCACATAGTGGATCCCGTACTTGTGGTTTGGGGATGTGTAGGGCTTCGTGCGGTGCAGAGGCATGGGTTCAAAAAGCAATAACCCTACTTGTCGGGTATCATGGGGAACCAAAGGTTAAGCTTTTTCATAATATAAGGATTATATAGGGATTATACTACCCCAAAAGGTCAAAGGTTACCTATATACTCTACTACTAGGTAACTCCAGGCAGTCTGTGATTTTGGCCTGTGTATTGGGGGTCTCAGGCTGCAGGGTTTTGCCTTCTGATATTTGTTATCCCTGAACCAATCCTACAGGGTGAGCAAAGCTAAATGGTATACCCAAACGGAAGGAGCTTTTTCTCTCCCGAGCCTTCCGAGCAATTGGGGTTTAAGAGTACCTAGGACCTATGACCTAAACCCCAACGCACAAGGGACAAGGCCAAGTGTCAGGGGATAGGAGCCCCGTGTTCCTCCATTTCCTCAATCCGAGAAATCCGATGGGCTTGGGCACTAACCCTGAACTCTCGAATTTGATAGGGCTGAAAAAAGCCTGAAGGCGACAAGAATCTCAGGCAGCGGCATATTCGTAGGGTGGAGGTGTTGTGTACCTGGCTGCTGGCTCCATGAATATGCATGCTAGCCTTCAGCACTCCAGGGGCGCCTGTTTTTGAGGGTTCCGGGCTTAGCATTCCCCAACAAGGCCTTTGCAAGACAAGCGAAAACCCAAACCATGCTTCCTTGAGCCCTGAAAAGGCCCATAGCTGAATCCTATAGTCGCCCGACTACAAAGAAACAACGCCTTAAAACCCCGCACCCTGAATCGCAAATACAGACTTCACACCTCATACCACAGCCACTCAACTCAAAACCCGAAGCGCTAGGATCCACACCCGTAAGCTTGAGAGACAAGCCTTAAACACTCAACAAAAGCCCAAAGACCCCCTTACCATAAACCTCAACCCTAAACCCTGAACCCTAAACCTAACCCCCCCCCAACCATACCTTGGTATTGCAGTGCTGGCCGGCGGAAGCGTGGTGCAGCAGCTTGCCTGTCAAACTCAGCATCAGGATTTCAGGGGTCGAGGGATCCATGTAGGGGCTTTAATCATAATAAGGATAGTGATGATAGTAAAAGTACTAATAATACCAATAATAATGATAGCAATAGCAATAGGGGCCTGAATCATTAGAATCATTGGGCTCCTTCATAGTGTAAACTTACAACCAGGAGGGCCAAGGAAGGCTACTGGCAATGATTTAGGGTTTAGGCCTTAGGGGTTTAGGGTTTAAGGCTAGGGATTCAGAGTTGAGAGTTCGGGGTGTAGAGCTCAAGAAGACCTGAAGCGTTCATCTCCCTACCCCAACCTGCAAACACGAGAAGACTACAGGGAAGACGCGGTCCATCCAATGCTTGCAGCAGCAGGAGTAGGAGGAGGAGGAGGAAGAAGAATAGTGGTAGCAATCGTAGTAAGGTTTGCATCAGCAGCAGCCGCAGCAGTCACCGCACCAGCAGCACAGCAAAGCAGCCACGGCAGCACGGTAGCAAGCGGTCACATTTGTCATGAAGCCTACCAAGATGTAAGGTTACCACCGTAGACAAGCAGAACAACAGCAACACGGCATGTAGCCAAACGCAGCAGCGAAATTTACAACGGGCTACTGTGACACCGGCAAACACGACATGCCATGACAATGGGTAACAGCAACTACTAACCCGCGAGCAAATCAGGCCAAATGCACAATAGCAGTAGTGAAGCACCTCCGACGATCCAAATAAAAATGGGTGCCGCCGACAAACACTGAACCCCTTGGTCCAAAGCGGTACCTCTCAAGCCTGTTTGCCCCTGACGCGAAACACGACATGACTACCCGACATTCAACTGTAAGTTCATACAAATCAGGGTATGCTCGGAGGAGTAGGCGCAGCTACACAGAGGTCCCAACAACATGCCGAAAAGCCTATTCCAAGAAAAGACCCTATCAAACAGGTGCTAACAGCCCTATACAACAGCATAAGAACCGTCTGTATATTCTAAATAACCCTGAACCCTAAACCCCAAATCGTACCCGTAGGCTCCCAGAGACTCTCTCTGGGCTCTTCTGGTGCCTCGATCTCTTCTTGAAATCCAGGAACTGTCGTTGGATGCGTGCGTGTCCTGAAGAAACGGACAAGGCAGGTCCGGGTTTAGGGTTTAAGTTTTAGGGCTGGGGCTTTAGGATTAACAGCAAGCAGTGTTTAAACTTCTAACTTATTGGTCTTAGGCTTTAGGGTTAAGGGCTTGTAAGGGTTTTCGGTTCATGGGATTGAATGTTTACGGGTTTGGCGTTTGGGTTTTTCTGGTTTATGCCGTTGAACTCGCATAAGGTTAAAGATCGAAGTGTACGTTGGAATACCCCAAACCTTGAGCCCTACCCTAAAACCGTAAACCCTGAAACCCTGAAACACTAAACCCCCTAAACCTTGTTGAAGCTCTCAAGAGGAAAGAGCATTCGTCAAAACAGTGATGCAGACCCCGGACTAACAAACACCGTCCTTGAGTAACTGATTATACGGATCCAATATATTAGGATGCGTTCACCAGTTATCCCATTCCAGTTTATCTACACCGAACACCCAACCCACGAAACCCGAGTTTCTTGCTTATGGCTGAAGCGCCGCTTCCTGACCCGTTGCTGAGTGGGATGTGTCTGAAAGAAGGGCTTTGATGGTGTATGAAAGGCTTCTTAGGTTACGAGTATATTGGGCCCGAATAATGATGAGAATAAGGTGTGGGGTCTATGAATGGTAGAGCTATATTTAGGAACCCGAAGGAAACTACCCACTCATGCAAGGTTGAGGGTTAAGGACTTAGGTCTATACTCGAAGGGGTCTGGTAATATAGAAGACTGGGCAATCCCCTGAACCCGAAACCCTAAACCCCTCAACCTAAAACCCAAATTGGACTAAGAGCATGTCGATGTTAGGAAGCAGATGTTAAAGGAGCCGCGAACGCGAATGCCCGCCTACTTCAAGAATCGGGAGTTGAGCTATTGCGGCTTAGGGAAAGGATGTGAGAGTCTCGGAAGTGACAGCAACAAGGCAGCCAAAGCCTCAACCCCTCCCCAATCACTACCCAAGAAAGAAAACCTGATCCCTAAACCCCCCTACAGCCCTCAAACCTAAGCTGCCAAAACCCTAAACCCTCAACTGTTGTGTCGGCCGAGGCCGCAGCGTCGTTGACGTCGGAGGCGGTGCCGTCGGCCCTTTGCAACACGTCTGAGGATCAGAGCTGTTTTGGTTTGTTGGGACCGTTGAGATTTCTGACTGTTGGGGGTTTGGTTGATGGTTTACTTACCTTTGGTTAGTAGGGAATGGAGGAATGGGGTAGAATTATAACTACTACTACTACTACCACTACTACTACTACTACTTGTGGCTCAGGGCCTTCGGGCTTGGTTCTTCGGGTTCGGGTTTGGGCAGGTTTGGCTTTCGAATCTGGTGCTTGATCTCCGCTAATCAGGGTTTAGGTTCTAGAGTTTCGGGATTTAGGGTTTAGGGTTTCGGGATTTAGGGTGTAAAGTTTGGGGTTTGGGGAAGACTTATTGCCAGCATGTAATGCTTCGGAGTCCGTCGCATTCGGGCGTGGGAGGACGTTGGTTCCCGAACCACCTTTGATTTGTTTATAGGTTTAAATGTTTAATCGCGCTACTACAAACATGACCCTGGGTGCTTCTCACCATCCGGACCTTTGCGAACGTGACTTCTGCGCAAAGCCTTTCGTGAGCCTCAGAAGCATCGCCGATTTCTTAGAGTTGACCTGAGGATTGGCATCAATCAACTGGTCAAGGAAACGCCCACATCTGAAAATCGAACGATCAAGATTACAGCTGTGTCGAATGCGCTCTCCATCCAGCATGGAAGTCGTCAGCATAAGCAATTAACCTCCTCCTTTGTCCACTGGAAACCAAGGGAACAGTCTGTTCGTTTCATCAAGACCGCCGTAGCATGCGACCATAGCAAGGGCGCAATCCGGCAGCCTTGTCTCACACCACGATGGATGGAGACATACACCCAGGAGGTGCAGACCTTCAGGTGGTGGTCGAGATCTCTATGCCAAAGGACAATGAGATCAAAAAAGGTCTCGTGGAACAGCAGTATCTATGAGGGCTGTGCGCACAAGAGGCCATTCCAGCCTGTCGAATGCTTGTGTCAGATCCAGAGACATTTGTATGGCACCGCCTCTCGGTCGCTGTGAAGAGTCAGTGGGACCCTTGTGACTGTTATAATGTAGGGGCCTTAATAATTAGAATAGGGTTTTGTGGCCCATTATACTATAATTATCATAAGGAATCCTTCCTAGTATTGGTAGTTATTTTCAAATTTAGGCCCCTATACTATTATACTGGGTTCGGCAGATGTCATATGGTCTGGGCTCACAGGTTTGCTGACCTTCGAGACAACGCATCATGACTCGCAGAAGGGCCTGATCTGTCGCTCCTATCTTACCATCCTACTATCCTGAACCGCAATCCCTGAACTCTACGCAGAAGAGTCCAAAACTACAAGCCCTGAAGGAAAATCACTGCAAACCCCTTTCATTTTTAATAATAAGAACCTCGTCCACCCCGATGCCCTAGACTCTCAACCCCAAAATCCTGGGGCCCTATACACCCTACCTACCTGAAAAGTGTAGGGTATAGGGTTTAGGGAATCCAAAGAGTCAATGCAAGCCCTCCTGAGCACTCCTCATCTCGCCAATCTAAAGCCGAACCCGGTCCGCCCCCGCACGGCTCGGACTGGAGCAGCCCCCTAAACCCCAAACTTGAGAACACAAGGAAACCAACAAAAAACAAGCAAACCATCACAACACCCAGGTATCCCGAACCCACAAACCCACCCCAGCCAGCAGAACAAACATGCGCCCAAATGTATTGCCTTGCCCTGAAAAGCCAAACCAAAGCTATCGCCCAACACCCGAGGCTGGGAGACTTGCGAGGGGGCATCGTGGGCCCGTCGAGAGTGCCTTGCTTGTCACAGATAGTGGCCAGAATAAGACTACTACAATAATTAGAATAAGGTTTTGGGGCCCATTATGCTCTACTTAGAATACGGACCCCCCAACCAGTATTGGTAATTATGTAGGCCCCTATATTAGGGGTTCGTGGATGCTGTTCAACAGTTATTGCATTGCCTTGATTCAGGCCCCCTGCGTGACATCTGGCGGTATTTGGGCTTGTAGTTGGGGTTTCCTTGGCGGCCCTTTAGGCCCAGAGGCACCTGGCCTCCTTGTAACAAACCTCAGGGCCGTGGAGCGGCTAGGTTGGGTTTAGGGTTCAGGGCGCAGATCGATTTTCTAGTCTGAAGTATTTCACAGACTTTTGGGTCAGGCTCGAAAAATTGGGTGACAAAAATGGTGAAGCACGCGAGGGAACGGATTTGGGCAGATATAAGTAGGCCACGCGTGAGCTGCATCTCAATGCATCCATGAGTCAAGGTTTTGCGTCTGAGATATGATGCACCTTTGCAGACACTTGAACAGAAACACCCTCACAGGCCCTAACACTAAGGAACACTTTCAGCAATCCCACGTCTATAGTTCTGCACCTTATGGAATCTTAACCCCCCAGCCCCGAGCCCGACTCCCATCCTATTCTGTTAAGCCCTGTAGCCCATCGATCCCCTTCATGCAGCTGTGGGATTCGAGTTTAGGTAGCCCGAGGGCGTTCAGGGTGTGGGATTGGGGAAAGACCGGTAACTTTCAACCCACTACGACGCCAGCTATCCCGAAGAAAACTACGGGTGCAAGCGCAAATCAGCACAAGCCCTCAGCCTTCGAAACCGCGCTGCACAGGGTACATTCGGATCTTGCAATCTTTGAACAATAAGGCTTTCTTTTTATATGTGGGTAGTTGTCAAAATTATGACCCCTTGTTGGGGTATCCTAAGTATTAGGTGCCGTATTATAATAAGGACCCAAAAAGGGACCATAATTTTGACAACCACACATGTAAGCTTCATCCCCAAGTTCTGAGCCCCCACACAAACCTCCGATTAAAGACCGAAGACCCAGACAACCCCAAAACTACTTAAACCCTAAGCCCTAAACCCGAACCTCAAAGCCTGAAGCCCGAACTTAGAATACCTTGGCACTAAGAGACCCTAAACCCTAAGGTTTAGGGGTTTAGGGTTTAGGGGTTTAGGGTTTAGGGGTTTAGGGGTTTAGGGTTTAGGGGTTTAGGGTTTAGGGGTTTAGGGGTTTAGGGTTTAGGGGTTTAGGGGTTTAGGGGTTTAGGGTTTAGGGGTTTAGGGTTTAGGGGTTTAGGGGTTTAGGGTTTAGGGGTTTAGGGGTTTAGGGGTTTAGGGTTTAGGGGTTTAGGGTTTAGGGGTTTAGGGGTTTAGGGTTTAGGGGTTTAGGGGTTTAGGGTTTAAGGTTTAGGGCGTCTCGCCGCGCAGCGGCAGTATTTTCTTTGTAAGATGGCGCCCCACAGGTGTGAGGGGGCGGCATATCCACGTTTAGACACAAAGTTGCAATCTCCTGAGAAAACAATTACAAATTGGTTTCTATTTCTTTTCCCCCCCGCTGTGAGCTTACACAGGCTACCACCCNTGAGGGGGCGGCATATCCACGTTTAGACACAAAGTTGCAATCTCCTGAGAAAACAATTACAAATTGGTTTCTATTTCTTTTCCCCCCCGCTGTGAGCTTACACAGGCTACCACCCAAAAAAATACCTTTCAGGGTTTAGGGCTGGCGCCCTCAATTCCCACCTTTGCTTTGGCTGGTTGGAGGGGGGCCGGCAAGGGCCAAGGGGCGGCCCCTTGGCCAGGGCGGCCAGGGCCGAGCACAGATTGGGTCCCCTCTGGGGGCCAGGGGCAGGGGGGAACTTCGACAGCACAGAAAGTGGGCAGGTCCCTGCCTGGACGGCCCCGGAGCCAGGGGCCAGAGGGGGCCAGGGGCAGGGGCGGCTAGGGGCCAGGGGGGGGCGCCATATCGTCGGGTTTAGGTATTAATCTCTTGTGACTCGAAGGGAATTCCTCTCTGAAAATATGGGCGCCACCCAGGTGGCCCAATGGCATGGCTCAGCCCTAGGGGCTGAATTTGACCACTCTCCAATGGCTCCACCCATTGTCCATCCAAGTAATGGTGTCAATCACTNGAAAATATGGGCGCCACCCAGGTGGCCCAATGGCATGGCTCAGCCCTAGGGGCTGAATTTGACCACTCTCCAATGGCTCCACCCATTGTCCATCCAAGTAATGGTGTCAATCACTGCCGTCCTCTGGGTCCAGGCACCCTAGAAAAAGGGTGGGTACGGCCTAAGCAGGCCTGGGTGGGAATTTAGGGTTTAGGGCTAAACCAGATAATGCAAAATAGGCAAGAGAAGCCACACCCCAATCTACCCCAAATCTACCCCACCGATCGCGGCCGCCTTCGCCACATTTTGGTACACCGGAGCCGTATGGCACTCTGAAGTACCAGAGCCTGGGCATGTCGCATCAATTTATTCCAACTCTACCTCAACCCACCAAAACCTACCTTTTTTGTAGGGTCCCTATAAATCCCATATTAGGGTTTTGACCTACAAAAAAGTAGGTTATGGTCCATGGTAGTTTAAGGTAGGTTGGGCATCCCTGAACCCTCAACTCGAAAACTCTCAATCCCAAGCTCTGCGAGGCTAAAGCCCCAAACCCGCAACTGGGTTCTTGTTAAGCGATTTAATTTAAGTTAGCATATTACGGAAACCATGGTATTTACTGTAGATCCTGATCCTTAACTTCGAACCCAGGCAAAGCCCTAAACTATCGACTATCGGACTTACCCTCCGAAGCGCTTCCATCCTGCCCACTGGAACATAAAACAATTCTGAGAGATAATATCTCGGCCTTGAAAGACCATATGGGTGGTTGTCAAAAGTTAGGGTCCGTTTTTTGGGTCCCTAATATGATACGGCACCTATTATTTAGAGTACTCCAAAAGGGACCATAATTTGACAACTACCCACCTATTACCCAGAGGGTCGAAGTACCCAAATAATAGGTTTTAGGTCCCAAAATCAATGCTCTGAGCGGTCTTGGACCCTTAGGGCTAGCACATACACAATGAAGCACTTTCAAGCGTGGCTTTTCCCTAACATGCATCTAAGGGGGTTTTGGGGTATGACATATATACGTACAATAAACCCTAGACCCAAAGCTCTAGACCATTGGTCGCATCCCACTCGCGCGAAAAAGCAACACTCGTCATCGGCTTCGTCGTCGTCAAAGAAGTAGTAGTATCGGCAACAGCAGCAGCAGCAGTAGTATACAGTAGTAGTAGTAGTAGTAGTAGTACTTAGTAGTAGTAGTAGTAGTAGTAGTAGTGGTGGTAGTGGTAGTCGTAGTAGTAGTAGTAGTAGTAGGAGTAGTGGTAGTAGTAGCAGTAGTAGTAGTAGTAGCAGGAGTAGTAGTAGTAGTAGTAGTGGTAGTATTCGTAGTAGTAGTAGTAGTAGTAGCCGTAGTAGTAGTAGTAGTAGCTGCAGTGGCGGGGGAATAGCAGGAGTAGGAGTAGGAGTGGGGGGAGTACGAGTGGGAGGAGTAGGAGTGGGGACAGTAGCAGCAGCTGCCACAGCCGTAGTCGTTGTCGTCGACGTCGTGATCAACGACATCGTCGTATTGTTGTCAAGTCATAGTCACATTGGCAATGGCGGCATTAGCATCACCAGCAGAAGTACTGAGTAGCACCAATCAGAAAAGGAGAGGAGTGGCAAAAATGTACAAGTCGGCATCGCAACATAGGTACTCGAAGAAATAGCGGGACAGGTTTCCCCGCAGACTCCTTTCAGGGCTTGGCGTTGAGGCACCTCAGATAACTCCATCCCTTCATCTGGGTTCTTGTTAAGGAGTTTACTTTAAGTTACCATAACGAAGAACTATACTAAATAATATGGTTTCCTTATTATGGTAACTTCACACAAACCCCTTAACAAGAAGCCAGTCATGCCAAGATGCTCCAGAGCAGTCGGGCAGAAGGGACCTGTTGGAGGCAGGCGTCGGTCGGGGCATCGGGGCCTACTCTGCAAGGTCTCATGGTTTGGGAGCTGCTTTGAGGTTTTGAGGTCTTGGGATATTTTAGAAATGGTAGGGTTTCACCCTAAACCCTAAACCGTTAAGGCTAAGCTTGGATCGCTGCTCAAACAAGCAGCATGCTGCATAGACCTTCAAGGCAGAAACTTGAACCGCTGAAGACGAGAAGAAAGAAACCGGAAGCCCTAAACTGGGCTTGGAAGTAGCCAGGGAGAAAAAAGTATCCACTTTTATTTCATAATGGTTCTATTTTAGTAACGGGTCCCCAAGAAAGTATTAAAGTATGGTACACCAAAGCCCAGTAAACTGGATCCCTAAACCCAAGCGCAACAAGAGCGATCTGATCTGTGGGACAAAGCGAAGGAAGATCACTCCAGAAGCCCAGGCAGGAAACTCTAAACAACTTCTAGGCCCCTTAACTCTCTTCTTCAAGAACCGGGCCCCAAAAAGTTCAAACTGTTTAAGATAGAGCTAATATATCAGGCCAAAAAGTTTAAAGTTCCCCCGTTCACTATCTAAGTTAAAGGAACCCCAAAGGAGCCTATTCTAATCGCTAAGAGCTCCCTATATTGCCAGTAGCATGCCGTCTTTGCGTCACGGACATGGGTCTTAAAAACTTTGGAAGGGCCGGACGAACAAACTCAAGCCACTGAGCCCCTGAAAAATGGTTTAGGTTTTATAGGCTTAGGGGTTTAGGGTTTAGGGTTTAGGCTTAGGGGTTTAGGGTTTGAGGGTTTACGGAAAAGCTTCCGTAAAGGTTTGGATGCAGTGTGAGCGTGGGAGACAGGGCCCTGGCGCGCCTGGCATCCGCAAGTGGTCATACCTCGGGTGGCAAGGGCAAAACAATGTACACCCTAAACATGTATTTATAGCACGTTAGCTGACTGTTTTGCCTTCGAGTTCGTGTGGCAAAGGGCAACGTTGGTCAATACCATGAAAACTTAACCTAGCCAACCCCTGCGCCGATACGCTGGACACAAAATCCTGCATCCTTCGCGCCGTATATCATGATATTGACAACCTGGCTATATCTCCTGCTAGCCATGATAACAATGATAGCCGTGCGAACAGCGTACAAACGCTAACTTTAATGTCGGTGGGTCCGTGGGTTTTGACCAAGAAGCTCAGTGAAGCTTCCTTGGGAGATGCTCGCCAGGGACACCAAGACCAGCTGCCGAAGCATCCAGTGAAGGCCCCATTTGACCTCAAATCTAGGGTTCGGGGTCCAGGGCATTCCATTGTCTCGAGTTTCCCTAAACCCTTACTAAACCTTAAAGCTTAAACCCCTAAACCCTACCCTAAACTTCAAAGCCTAAACCCCCTAAACCCTACCCTACACCTTAAAGCCCTAAACCCCTAAACCCCTTAAACCCTAAACCTTAAAGCCTAAGCCCCTAAACTAACCCTCGGGTCGTGGATTTCTTCTGACATGTCACTTCTGGGTTTGGGTGTTGCGTTCTGGCTGAAGCGTTTCACCTTCCAAGTTCAGGGTTTCAGGTTTGGTTTAGGGTTTAGGGTTTAGGGTTCGAACGATGGACTCCTTAAGGGATCTTTAAGGGTTCCTCTAAGGGATCTTTAGGGTTTAGGGATTCTAGGGCTCTTGGGTTTAGGGTTTAGGGTTCGAACGATGGACTCCTTAAGGGATCTTTAAGGGTTCCTCTAAGGGATCTTTAGGGTTTAGGGATTCTAGGGCTCTTGGGTTTAGGGTTTAGGGTGTAGGGGTTTAGGGTTCAGGTTTCAGGTGTTCAGCCTTGGGTTTAGGGTTTAGGGTTCGAACGATGGACTCCTTAAGGGATCTTTAAGGGTTCCTCTAAGGGATCTTTAGGGTNAGCCTTGGGTTTAGGGTTTAGGGTTCGAACGATGGACTCCTTAAGGGATCTTTAAGGGTTCCTCTAAGGGATCTTTAGGGTTTAGGGATTCTAGGGCTCTTGGGTTTAGGGTTTAGGGTCTAGGGGTTTAGGGTTCAGGTTTCAGGTGTTCAGCCTTGGGTTTAGGGTTTAGGGTTCGAACGATGGACTCCTTAAGGGATCTTTAAGGGTTCCTCTAAGGGATCTTTAGGGTTTAGGGANTTTAGGGATTCTAGGGCTCTTGGGTTTAGGGTTTAGGGTGTAGGGTGTAGGGGTTTAGGGTTCAGGTTTCAGGTGTTCAGCCTTGGGTTTAGGGTTTAGGGTTCGAACGATGGACTCCTGAAGAAATACTGTAGGGGCCTTAAGAATTAGAATAGGGTCTTGGGGCCCACCATTATACTACAAGTATAATAAGGAGCAACAGCAGCCGCATGTACCAACCACCCAACAAACGTGCAGAAATGCGTGCCGCACTTGAGCTCGACACCCCAAAGCTCCAAACCCCTGAACCCCGAACCCCCAAGACCAAAAAACACCAAACTCCACAGCTTGCTCTAAGCCCCTCAAAACCATGAAACACTAGACTCACCAGACTCCTCCTGCCTCTCTTTTGGCCATTACGATGACGACCCATGACAAGCTTTGCGCAGGACTTCTGGCATCTCTTGTGTTGGGTTTTTGGGGGTTTAGGTGCATGTGGTGTGTGACCAGCCTCTGACTCCGAGGTGAAGGGCCTGCTTTTCAGGTTCGGGACTGTTCCAAATGCCATCTCTCAACACACATAGGCTCACCATAACTGCATGATGCTGCTGCAGCGGGGCATGTCTTCCCAAACTGTGAGCCAGAGAGTCCATCACGGAACAACGTCTCTGGGACGCCAGGGAGCCAGGGACTAAGTCACCAAGCAAGCCAGTGCAAGTGCCCCAAATATGAAGGAACTCATGGTAGGGCTCAGGGACCTCACCAGGGGCCCATACGCAAAAAGGGGCCGCTATCCGTCTTTTCTGGGCGCAATCCGCAAAGCGGAGCTCATTAACAAATGCAGAGTATCAGGGACTCAACAGCCCTCAACCCTCAACTAGCAGCTTGGGCAAAACTCCTGTAATCATAGTCGAGGCGTCTTGGAAAGGGACCAAGCCCTAAGCCCTAAACCCTAAATCCTAAACCCTAAACCCTAAATCCTAAACCCTAAACTACATCCTTAGCCCCGTTGTTAAGGGAGATCATAGTCCATGGGATTGAAGCGGTCGCAGCGACGACCAGCGTCTGTTGGGTACTGTCCCAACTGTAACAGTCCATTAAGAAGGGGTACTAGTAATAATTAATGGCCTCATAAAACTATATTTTGAATACTATTCAACCGTTTCTGAGTGGGGGCAGTATCCAACGCTCCTGTTCCGTTATCAAACAACAGCCAAGCCGCCCTACACAGCCTGCAAGGGATCAAACTACCAGATACAACGTGACACCTTATGCCCGTCTGACCGGATCTCTAGACTTCCGTGCGCGCTCACGGGCAATCATGACTCCCTTCGACTTTCACTCCTGCTAACCATGAGTCTTCAAGGGATCCGAGTGCACTCCAGACGACCCGAGACCCCTATAGTAGAAGCCAGAAAGTTGGAACATGACTTTAGGAGGATGAGTGCTAGGATCCCTTATACTTTACCTTAAGGGCATGAGGATAATGATGTTCCAACTTTCTGGCTTCTGCTATAACTGTAGGCCTCAAGCTTCCCGTCTCCAACCAGCTGCAACCTCTTTGGGATGCGTCATGGGGGCAAGTCGAAGGAGACCCACCTGTTCACAGTTTTCATAGGGACGAGGAGTTTACAGGTGCATTGGTGGGTCCCCAAGGTCTTGGCCTGTTCTGGCACAGAGGAGGAGTAACGAAGTCAGCCGCAAACCGGCGCCAAAGTCGAGGGCGGAGGGCAAACTTTCCTCTGTGGTGCCAGCGTCTGCAGTGGAGGTCCTTCAAAATTGCTTGGCCAAGGGACGGTTCAGCGTTTCGTGACGTGTCGCACTGAGATAGTGCATATAACCAGACTCGTATGTCCGAATACCCAGACCTAATTAAACCCTGTAAACCCTAAAGTTAAAGCCCTGAACGCTATGAAAGCATAACGCCCTCCAAGTACCCCATACCCACTATTAAGGGCCATAAGGACTCTATTGAAGGGCCCTTGGGGAGTCCTGGCTGTCCTTGTGGCCGACCAGGTGCCAGTGTGGATGCCGGTGGCGGCGGAGGCTGGGGCGCTGCGCCCGGCTGTGGATTTGCCGGGCGGAACCTCCGCGGATTTGGACTCTGCCCGATCGAGGGTTCTCTGGCATTGAAGCCGAGTTATGGGACGGCAGACGGTTTGAGTTTCAGGTTGGGCGTTTTGAGGTTTGGACTCCTGATGAACAACACCCCCTCCATATGTAAGGATTATAATGCCGAAGCGTTTCTTTTTCAGCAGGGATCTATGCTACAATAGCCAAAGAGACCCGGAGCCCTGAACACTAGGCCTGAAGCAATGAAGAAAACCTAACCCTAAACCCCAAACCGTGGCACGGTTAGGGCTTAAGTAGTGTTTAGGGTACAGGTTTTCCTATTCTAGACCCTGCTACAGTATGAGGATCCCTCTTCCAAGGAGCCCACAACTCCAAAATCTAAAAGCCCCAACACCCTTGCTGTTTGGCACGAAACCCAAAATCCTATGTGAACCCATACACCTAACCCCAAACACAAACCCTGCAACCCTCCTGCCTGAAAGCCTTCAAACCCGAAACACAAAGACACGAATCCTCTTCTATAAGCACGCAGAGCCGGACAAGCCCTTATGCAAACCCTGTAGCCCCTTAAAGAAACACGTGGCCACTCCCTGAAAACTGAAACCCGCAAAGACCCTCTAAACCCCAAACAGAGAAACCCGAAACCCTAGAGCCAAAACCATGCTAACAGCACCAGAAGCCAAATAAACTCTAAACCCCTAAAATCTAAACCTTTAAATTTCAAAATCTTTTAAGGGCACCACTATCTACTATATCACATTATCCCTTAAACCCTGTGCCCGAAACGCCAAACCCTAAACGCCAAAACCCAGGCCCCAGACCCCTAACCCTAAACACCAAACTCTAAACCCCAAGCCCTGAACCCCAAACCCGAAACCCCAAACCCTAAACCCCAAACCCTAAGCTCAAAACCCTAAAGCCCAGCAGCCAGGAAAGCATCTGCCCGGCGAAGCTAGGGGCTGGCTCCGGTGGGATCGTGCTCGGAGCTCCAGGTCCGATGTCCTTTGGGTTTAGGGTTTAGGGTTTAGCGAATGGATCCCTGTTGTAGTCCCTATATCATCCCCGCCAATAATAGTCCCAATACCCATTCCCCCATTCCCTACTAAGAGCCAGACAGTAACAGTCGATATTAGGGGTCTCGGTTTCGGGTTCAGGGGTCATATTAAAAGCTATATAGGATTATATGATGAATAACAGCCAACTGTTACTGAATGGGGGTGGTACCCAAGCTTAGGGCTTTTCGAGAGATTTGAGTTTTCAGGTTTAGGGTTAAAGGTTTACAAACAAGGGTTAGGGTTTTAGGGATTTTAGGTTTCAGCGTTTTACGCTTTGTTTTTTTTAGAGGTTGTGGTTTTCAGGTTTTAGGGTTAGGGTTTTAGGGTTTAGGTTTCAGTGTTTTAGGGTTTATATTTTGAGAGGTTTAGGGAAGTAGGTTTTCGGGTTTAGGGATTTCGGGGTTTGGGACTTAGGGCTTAGGGTTTAGACGGGCTGCAGGGCTTCCAAAAAAAGGCTGTCTGGGCTTTGGAGCTTTGCACAATTGCAGCTCGTTCGGGGGGGCTGTTTTATATTGCTTATGAGAGGATCCTAACCATACTTCCTATCTGAAGCCTTCACTCAGTAATCCCCAGCAAGCCAAAACCAGACAAGTTGAAACAGACGAGTCGAAACCATCTACCAAAAGTGCAAAAACACAGGGCAGGGACCGCACAATGCTTGTGGCTTCCCTTGTCCGCTTGGTATACTCTGCCATTCCATCCCGTCCCCAAGCCCTCTAAGGCCCTACACTGCCCTCATCCAACTCCTGATTCGACACGCCTAAACCCTAAACCCTAAACCCCAAAACTCTAAACCCTAAACCTTAACCCCTAGACCCCTAAACTCCTAAACTCCTAACTCCTAAACCCAACCCTGCGGCTCCTGAAGCGCCGCGGGCACCTGGGATGGCCCTTCATGACGCAGGGGTGGTCCGGGCAGGAGCTTCTCCTGAGTCGCTGGGGGTTTAGGGATCTAAGGGTTTTGGGTGAGGGCTTTTGGGGTTGAGGGTTTAGGGATTAACGGTCTGGAGTTCAGCGATTTCGGGTTGAGGGTTGTAGGGTTTGGTGAAGGGAATGGTTTATTTAGTCTTAGGGTTTTCGGGAGGATCCGATCTAGGAACTTATATAAAATAAAAAGTATAGGGGCCTGACTAATTTCAAGAGGCCTCTGGGGTTTATGATTGTTACTAAATGTAGGGACGAAAAGCGGATACCATTTTAATAGTTAGTCAGATGCCTACATCGGTTCCCAAAGCCCATAACCCCCAAAGATCCCTTATAGAACCCTTTGTAGAACGTTTATATGGTTATCATTACTTATTATTGTCGTATTACTGCTAATACTGCTATACATTGTTATGATTTTTGCTGCCAAGATCTTATTAGTATCATGATTATAGGCCAGGTGTCGGGATGCTGGTATCCAGGGCCACGATCCAGGGGAATTCCACAGAAGCTGCAGAAGTGGTTACTGGGCGAGATGGGATTGCCGCAACGCGCACAGGTCGAGGCTAGTGCCTGCGCCCAGGAGAGAGCCCGCTGTGTTTTTGAGAAGTGCGGGGGGGGGGGGGGGGTCCCCGGTTTGGCTTTTATTTTTGGTTTTTTTTTTTTTCCGGGGACCCTTAAACCTAAAATCCCAAAACCTAAACCCCATAAAGCCCCCCCCCCACACCTANGTGTGGCGTGAGGAGAGGTTGGCGTGCGAGCTGCTGCGCTGTGCGGTGAGGGCTGAGCACCGGCGAGGGGAGACTGTTGTTTTTGTGGGGGGGTGGGGGGGGGGGGGGGGGTTCCCGGTTTCGACTTTGATTTATGGTTCTATTCTCTTCCAGGATACCCTAAACCCTAAATCCCAAAAGCCTAAACCCTATAGAGTCCCCGTCCAATCCTTAGAACAGTAATGCCTTCACTGACGGCGACCTCTAGCCCCTCCCTAAAGCCTAGCCCTAAACCGCTAAGCCCAGAAGGCACCCCTATAAAGGTACAAAAGGCTTCTTCAATATGGTTCCCTTTTAAGGGTACTTTTGGCTTCTATAAAAGGGTCTCCTTAAGGGTACTATAAGCTTCTGAAACAAGCTTTACGGGTACTATAGGCTTCTAAAAACAGGGTCCCCTTTGAACTTGCTACAAGTTTCTGTAATGGGGTCCCCTTTAAGTGTACTATAGGGTTCTACAGTCCCCCTAGAGTAAGACCTCTGGTTGTTGACGGACCAACTGAAGCCCCGGTCAAGGAACAAACAAATAAGTGAATGAGTAATGCATACATGTAGACACATGAATAAGAAAACTTTAAAATCGAACGAACAAAGAAGTCAGCAAATACACAAGCAAAAGAGTAAATACCAACAAACAAAAAGGAATCAGAACAGGAATACACATATATACACACAGGGCTTACATGGGGGAGTAAAGTATTCGAAGCCCCATAATGTCTTATTCTGGCGTCCTCAAAAAGTGGGATGAAGGTAGGATCTTAGTTGCTGAGTTCATAAGCCCCCAAAAAGTGTACACTTTCAGTTCTATAGTGGGTAGCATTATCCCAAAAAGTGTAAAGTGTATCCACTCAGCTACTAAGGGATTAAGGATCCCTTGTAACGGGCCCTACTCTCGATTGGAATTGCTCCACCTACCTTCATCCCACCCTGCGAGCCACCATATTAAACCCCACAAGCCTACAAGGCCTGTGCTCTTGTTAAGGAATTTAACATAAGTTATTCCTTATTATGGTAACTTAAATTAATTCCCTATACCCTTAAAGGAACCCTTATAGATCCTTCAAGGAAGCCTGAACATCTAACTCCTCAAGGCCGCCCAGGCTCCAACCCCACCTGAAGCGCGGCTGGAATCCAGAACGATTTTGGGGTTCGGGCTTACGGTTTAGGGACCCTTGCAGCAAGAGCAGCAAAACAAAAAGCCACATCTAAGAACCTGAAGGCCTACAGCCCTATGCAAAAGCACCTAGCTCGAAATCATATAGAGACATAGTATTGAACAGCACAAAAATACTGTTAATAAAGGTACCCCCTAGAAACTAAATTAAAGAGGGCCTACAAAGCATAAACCGAGCCTAAACTTGAAACTCTAAACCAAGCCCTAAACCCCAAACTAGAGCTTAAGCCTTAAACCCTATAATCACCTAAACCCCAAATTAGAGCCTAAACCCTAAACTAGACCCTACAGTATAACCCCTGAGCCCCAAGCCCTACACCCCAAACTAGTCCCGAAGCCCTAAACCCTAAGCTAGACCCAACCCTATACCCAAACCTCTAGTCCCCATAAGCCCTAAACCCTAAACCACCCTAAACCCTAAACTAGACCTCAAACCCTAAAACCTAAACCCCTAAACCTAAACCCTATATTCTAAATCCCTAAACCCCTAAACCCTTTAAAACCCAAAACCCGTTAAACCGCTGTAAGCCCTAAACCCTAGGAGAGCGCCTGCATGGGCTCAAAGCCGGGGAGGTTGCCGGCCTCCCAAACTCCCCGTAATTCAGGAATCCACCCTAAATTCTGGGTTTCAGGAATGTACCCTAAATTATGTGTTTAAGCGCTTAGGGTTTAAGGAATCTACCCTAGATTCTGGGTTTAGGGTTTAAGGGTTTAGGGGCTTAGGGTTCAGGGACTTCGGGTTTAAGGGTTTAGGGTGTAGGGTTTAGTAAAGGACTCAGGAATATACCCTAAACTATGGGGCTTAGGGACTAGAGGTAAAGGGTTTGGGGATGATTTAGGGCTAAACCCTAAACCCTGAACCCTCTTTGGGAAGGTCGGGCTTGTCGGCCTCCATGGCAAAGGGAGGAGGAAGATCCTGGAAGCCCTGTCCTGCAAGCTCGCTTCGCGGGATAAGGGTTTAGGGCTTAGGGTTTAGGGTGTTTAAGGTTTAGGGTGCTTAGGGTTTAGGGTGTTTAGGGTTTAGGGTGTTTAGGGTGTCCAGGGTTTAGAGTTTAGGGTTCAGGGTGTTTAGGGTTTAGGGCTTTGGGTGTTTAGGGTTTAAGGTTCAAGGTTCAGGGGGGGTTTAGGGTTTAGGGTGTTTAAGGTTTAGGGTTTAGAGGGTTTAGGGTTCAGGGTTTAATGTTTAGGGTCTAGGGTGTAGGGTTTGGGGCCACGCCCTCAAGCCTAAACCCTTAAACCGAACTTACAGGGTAAGGATTTGGGGTTTGGGGTATTAAAGGCCGAAAGAAACCCTTATATTTGGAGGCCCAGGGGACCCAGTAAGTCGGCTATAAGTAGGGTTATAGTTGGGGTAACTCATAACTCTATACTTATAACCTAGTTACTAAGTCTCCTGGGCCTCTAAGTAGTATTAGCGCTCCTGAAAGTCCCCACACAAAACCCCCGAAGTCCCCCGAATGTGGGTTTGTAGTTTAACAGTTTCGGGGTATGGCTGAGGACTTGTCGGGCCTGTAGGGTAAAAAAAGTACTAAAGTATGGTACTCCAAAGCCCAGTAGACCCTAAACCCTAAACCCTAGACCCTAAACCCCAAACCCTAAATTAGAAGCTGAACTTCATGGCAGTGTCTTACAGGGCGTCCCACCCAATAGCTTCGCGCACGTCAGCTACAGGCCAGCCCCAAGCGCTGAAATGAACCTGAGCCTCAAACCCTAAAGCGACAAGCCTACGAACCCGAATAAACCGTACACCCAACAACCTAAATCCTATGTGACGTATGTTCTCAACCCTACAAGCGCTCAGCAAAAGCCTTTAAACCCAATAGGAAGTTCCTGACCGAAATCCTATGTGACCGGTGTTCTCAACCCTATAAATGCTCAGCAGAAGCCTTTCAAATCCACCAGAAAGTTCCTGCTACACTGTCCGCCTCGATTTCTGGCTTGGTGGCTTTCCGCCTCGACGAAAATCTGCTTTCGTGGAAGGTTCGGGCTCCCCCGAACCCGAAAGCTCATCCATGTCAAGTGGAAAAACGGGAGCGCCGTTCCGACATGGCATTGCGAGCAGCGAACGAGGTCGTATAGACGATGGACGAATATACGACTTCTGGTGCAGTCCGGGGGGCTGCTTGGGATTGGTTTCTGCCAGTGGGGGCAGTGGGCCAATATTCCAGTTGCCGGTTCCATGGCTGGGTGGATTCCTCTGTCTTGGAAGCTTTGGCTGTGGAGTCAGCTTCTGCTGCGTTTTCTCGAGAATGCCCTGCAAGGGACATCTCTGGCGCTGCCTCTGGCGCCCCTGCTAGGGCCCCCAAAAAGCACATAAGCAAAAATTAGGATAGGGATATCCCATGTAAACCCCCTTATAATGAGGCCCAACACGGCACGGATATCCCTAGAAAGTGCTTATGCTTATGTGCTTTTTGGGTCCCTAACCTGCTTCCTTAGTCTACATATATTCCTTAATTAAGGGATATACCGTATATCATAAGATTAAGGCCTCTATAATTCAAGGTATATTCCTTGACTAAGGGGTATTAATTAAGGAATATACCTTAAATCATAATATTAAGGCCTCTATAATTTAAGGTATATTTCCTTAATTACAGTGTATTAATTAAGGAATATACCTTAAATCATAATATTAAAGCCTCTATAATTTAAGGTATATTCCTTAATTAAGGGGTATTAAATAAGGAACATACCTTAAATTAAGGCCTCTACAATTTAAGGTATATTCCTTAATTAAGGATATTGGGATCTTTGGGGCTGACGGTGGCTTGGGCTTTGGAACTCCCACCGGCGGGGTTGGAACTGTGACCTGACAAGGCTTTCAGTCCATCAGCTGCCACAGCATCCTCAATGTACTTGTCCTATACTTGAAGCAAGGTGTGTTTAGGGGTTTAAGGGTTTAGGGTTTAGGGGTTCGAAGCAGAGGATGATGATTAGGACTGCATGGAAGGTGGAAAAGGGCGATGAACCCTAAACCCTGAACAACTCTAATAGCATGCAGCACCACACGCGATGTCCTCCTGCTGACAAACTCGTGGGCCGTCGCCACCTAGTTGAACATTGAAGGCTCCGAGGGCAATTCGGGCTTTACGAGGTTCTAAGGCTCTTTTGGACGCTTATGTAAATACTTAGAATACGGTTTCGGAGGGTACAGGCATGTGTAGGTATAGGGAGTGTGAGCGCGGGGGCTGCTACTACCAAATCTTGCCATGTTCAAGAGTTCCAGCACATGCGAAATGTAGAAGATAAACATTGGCCAGCACCGAGCCGCCAGCCGTAAAACCGAAAACCCTTAACTTCAAATCCAGAAAGCCTAATCTTAGGTTAAGGCTTGCAGGTGGGGCTCGAGTGCTCAATAAGAAGCAAGTTCACGGAGGTACTTAAACCGATGCATCTAGTCGTGGCTACACGAGAGGACCACCGTCCGGCAAGGACAACGGCGGCGTTGAGGCCTCAAACAGTAACCTGAACCTCAAACGTAATCGCTCCCTCCCCCTCCAAGAGCCCTTACAGAAACCACATCTTGAGCTCCTAACCTCGACCCTTTCCACCTTCGTCTTAGATTCAAAACCATTGAACACTAAACTAAAAAACTTGCAGAACCCTTACAGTTTCCCTAAATGCAACCCCCCCAAACCCGAAACCCTAAAACCCGAACCGGCCCGAACCTCTGAACCCCAAACCCTAAAGCCCGAACCCTGAAACCCCCAAACCCGTTTATGGCGATAAAACCTAAACTCCAAACCCTAAGCCCAATAACCCTAAAACCGACACCCAACCCTAAAACTTTCAAACCCCTAAAGCCCTGACGCCCTAACCCCTAAAGCCCCAAAACCCAGAACTCTGAAACTTAAATCCCTACCCTAAAACCCTACACCCCTAAACCCCTAAACCCCCAAACCCTACGCCCCAAACTCTTAAACCCCTACACCCCTAAAAACTCTAAACCCCTACACCCCGAAAGCCCTCAAACCCTAAACCCTGAAACCCTAAAGCTTTCAAACCCGCACCCAAAACCCCAAACCCTCAAACCCCACACCCCGAAAGCCCCAAAACCCTAAACCCTAGAACCCCAAAGCCCTCAAGCCCAAACAAAAAAACCCTCAAACCCTAAAGCTTCCAAGCCCCAAACCCTAAACCCTAAAACCACAAACAGAGCTTTTAGGGTTTAGGGTTTAGGGCCCAAAACCCAAAACCAAACCCTAGCGCTTTCAAGCCCCAAAACCGCAAGCCAAGGCCAATGCTCCTCGAAGGGATCGAACTTCGCCTTGGCGGCTTGCGCATAAGGGCTTGGTTTAAGGTTTAGGGTTTAAGGTTTAGGGTGCAGGGTCTAGGCTCTAGGGATTCTTCGGAGGATTGTAAAAGGGGCTTTGAGGAATTAGGGTTTAGGGTTCATAGGGTGGCTAGCGGCTGGAACTTGAAAGCGGGTGTTTTGAAGAGGTTTAGAAGAAACGGCGTTTGGGGTATGTGAGATCTGGAGGGCCTCGTAGGCCGTCAAGTTCTGCTTTAGGAGGAGGCTTTGGAGTTGCGGGTTCCCCCGTTTACCGCCATTGTAAGCACGTGCACTGGGCCGGGTGATACATGCGTCCCGTGACTGGTACGGAGGTGGATCATGAAGTCTTGTGGTTCACATCAACTCTCGCATAGGTAGTCGAACATGGAGTCAAGAATCGCGGAATCTTCATGTCCGTGCTTCTGCATCTAAAATTAAAAATAGTGGCGCAGTGCAGCAATTATGTGCAAGGATTAGCATGAGCATGTGTAGCCGACTGTGCTGTCGACCCAGGAAATTACAACATAACTTCTGGGTGTCAAATGGGATGGGTCCAGGCTTTGAGTTTGCGTACCTTTGGTTAGTAGGGAATGGAGGCATGGGAGTAATAGTAGTTATAATTGTACCCCATTCCTCCATTCCCTACTATCCAAAGGTAAGTTTAGGGTATAGGTTTCTTGATCATGAGAAATCGCCCGCGAAGAACAGCTGCCCAACCCAAAACCCTAATCATCTAATCCTTCTCACCTGCTGCTCCACGTCAAGAACTCTGCTGTCTTGACAAGAGTACCAACCATTTCAGTTAGCACTTGAAACCTAAGCCCGAAAATCCCAAAACCTCCAGCCCCTCTGACTCATTCCTTTAGCCAGTACATGGCTAATCCCCAAAAACTGGCAGACACAGGAGTTTCAGAACATAGGAAACCTAATATAGCAGCTCCAAGTCTGGCCATGGGGGTACTTTACTGGGATACTTTAACTTTAACGGTTCCACGGGTTTGCTTTATTAAGAATTTGGCGTCGACTACAGGGCGTAATTAACTGGAAATGGGGTTCTGCGCGGTATCTGCGTATATTCTATCATAACTAATAGATATGCCAGAGGGTCCATATACACTACTATTATGGAATTAGGTCTAATTCCATAATGGAAGTGTGTATGGACCCTCTGGGAATAGAGATATTACAAGAAGGAGCCTTACGGAGAAGGATAGCTAATGATTGGTGCTGTAACCCTGCATACGAGTCCAACGTAAAAGACTCAGCCCGTGACAGGCTGATAGTAGCCTCGGCTTGTGGCATGTTGGATTTGATGCTTCGTGTTTCGGGTTCCTGAAAAGTTCCTTTAGGGTTTAGGATTCGTTAGTGGGGTGTAGGATTTAGGGTTTTGCGATCATAGTATACGACGGGTCCTAATGTGTGTTTCTATTGGGTGTTGCAAGTTCTGCACGAGGGTTTCAGGGTTTGAATGAAGCATTTGGAGCTTTCAAAACGTTCAGGCTTCGGGTTGTGGGCTTCAGGGTGCATTGCCAGGCGAGGGGTTGTAGCAGTTGTAGGGTTTGTAATAGACAGGTTAGGGGTCCCTGATGCTTAAAAACTAATGCCATTCTGAGTTGAGGGATCGATTCCTTTGCAGAAGTCTAGAAAACAAGGATGTGGGTTTAGGGTTTAGGGATCTGAACCCTAAACCCTACACCCTAAGCCCTAAATACTTGGGATCCGCCTTCCCTGAAAAATGAAACTATCTGAGATCGTGGCGCGAAGCTCCCTGGCGCCATCTCGCAAAGGGATCCTCCGCACACGCGAGCACACTCCCCCTAATTTGGTTTAGGGTTTACCCAGAGGCCCCATAGTAGTTCCTTTTTGGGATTACCTTATAGGTCTCTAAATATGAACCCCAAAAAGGAACTACTATGGGGCCTCTGGGTAAGGACTTTGCAAGAAAGATGGACCCGGTATTACATGTCTGGGATGGGGTGGGGGCGGGGGTGTGTTAGAGTGCTGGTCGTGGCAGGTGGTGGCGTTCGGAGAAGAGACCTCTTGCTCAAAATGCTACCCCCAACCGTAAGCTCTAAACCGCTCCGCTGTAGAACCCGGACCGGACCTGATACGTCTTCAGGGCTTCAGGGCCTCAAAAAATTCGATTCGGTTTTGAGTAGGTTGGTCTCAGACCCAGAGGGTCCATATACACTACTATTATGGAATTTGGTACCGAAAGACCATCCCTATTATGGTTTTGGGGACCTAATTCCACAATGGTAGTGTATATGGACCCTCTGGGAGAGTAGGTTGGACTACACAGGGCTATGATTGCTTACTACGCAGACCTCGAAATTAGGGCTCAAGTTTCAGGGAGCCTACCCTAAACAAACCCCAAACCCTGCACCTGAAACTAAACCCCACACCCACAACCTTGAGGCCCAAGGCCCTTCGCATAAGACTGGCCCGGAACTCCAAAATGGAGCCCTACATCAAACACACACCTCCTTCAAAAAAAGGATGGCTTAGGGTTTAGGGTTTAGGGTTTCCTTGCAATAAGGACCGTGTAAACCTAAAACCTTGGATAAAAGGATCTTGATAATTGGGACCCTACATAAACGGATCCTTACAATAAGGACCCATAAACTGGGTGACTCTCCCACTCCCCAGCCCGGCTGGCAGCATGCATTTTCTTCCTTTCGCAGATGACGGACGCGTGGGGGCTCGGGGCCGAGGGTCTACAGCAAGCCCCATAAAGTTGGAAACCGGGTTAAGGCCAAATAGTGCTGGGATTCCCTATACATTACTCTTGGTTTGAGGCTATTGGGTTTCCAACTTTTTGGCTTCTACTGTAGACGTTAGGGTTCCCAGAGAGCCCAATACCCCTTAATTAAGGAATATAGCTTAAAGCATAATATGAAGCCCTATATAATTGAAGCCATATTCCTTAATTAAGGGGTATTGGGCTCTCTGGGTTGGGGGTGCAGGTTCTACCTGGAGTCCTGCACCCTACACCCCGTCTTCGGATATAGCACACCTTTTGAGGACAGCTTCCACAAGAGCTATTAGGTCCTTATTACCCTAAGGGTCCAAGTACCTAATTATCATATACTCTCAAATAGTAACCTACATAACTACTACCAAGTATCCTAAACGTAAGTACCGAATTATGGGGTCGTTTGGACTCTCAGGCTTAGGTACTTTCACAAGGCTGTAGAGCATCAACCTCTAGGTAAGGTGTGGGTTTAGAAATGAGGTGCAAGGTCTGGGGTCGAGGGCCTAGGACGCAGATTGCGCATTCAGATCCGTGTCATTACACATAGGCTTCATTGTAGTTCCTGTTTTGGGGTTCATATTTAGAGACCTATAAGGTAATCCCAAAAAGGAACTACTATGGAGCCACACTACATTAAATACCCAAGCTGTGCCGAGTGGAGGAAGCAAACACAACTAGTATGTGGCAATGTCGCGACGTGACGCTGACCTCAAACCCAACCAAACGCATCTGCATAATCAATGCAACTGGTTGCTTGTAGTCCCCATAAAGATATCATGAATATTAAGACCCCTCGTTGGCGTGCTGCGGTCATCTGCCCTCACGGAAGCTGCACTCGAAGTTCGTCACTTGCTCGGTAAACTGCCCATCTTTCGTCTTTAGGCCTGTGCATCCCAACGAAGCGTGTGCGGTGTTTGGGGTTGTGGCCTTTGGGATTTAGGCGAGGGTTCAGGGTTAAGGATTTAGGGTTTCACCTAAACTTTAAGGATTCAGCACAGGGGTGCAGTAGGAGGTGGCCGAGAGCGAAGCAAAAAGAAGGCAAAGGACCGATTGGGTGCATTCAGGGCCCGTAACTTGAGGTTTAGGGATTGCTCAACATGGCTCCTTCGCAGCCATCTCCCTAAAAGCTGGCACGGCTCTGCATCAATCAATTCAAGTTTAATGCGTTCTGAACAACATCCTGAAGTTCTGCGGCAATGTGCAGAACGAGCCCGAACTCTGCACGAAACCTCTTGAAAAGTAAAGCAACTGCAGCACAAACTGCCTCCTGGAAGTTTGGGGTCTCCAGGGTCATAGGGTTTAGGGTGCAGGGTCTTGGCTTTAGGAATCCGACATAGAACGACAAAGCAAACGGTGCAGTCCGAGAGGTGAGAAACTGATGGGTTTAAGTTTACCAGCCACACCTCGCAAGCTACTGCCTGTCGGCCTCTGTCTGAACACCCTCTACATACCCTCCGGGTACCTGCAATTCACTGCACACCGCAGCAACAAATACTCTATCAAGTAGGGTTGTTGTTGATGGTGTCCCACAGTAAAGCCCAAGAATGCATCCACCTCTAGAAACGCCCGCCCTCCAAAATCTCGAAGAGCAACCCTACTTCACATTGGTTGTCTCAACCCTGACCCAGAACACCAATGTGGTGCTGCGCCACCTGACGAGAGCAGAATGCCATGCATCAACCTCCCCAAGAGAATCTACGCCACATGGGGTTCAGGGATCAATACCACAAACCCTGAGCCCTGAAGCTCACACCTTAAACCAAATCAAAAACCCTGAATCCCAAGCCCAAAACCGTAAACCCTGAAGCCTTAAGCCTTACACATAAAGCACCTCCCTTCACACCCGCCTCGCATGACGAGATATTCCCTTGCTTTTCGCTTCTGGGCCTCTGGGACGACTTTGCATGTAGGGCTGTGGAGTTTTATATGGTTTGGTAATGTGGCGTCTTGTGTTTCGATGTTCGGAAGCACGGTGAAAGCTAGACCCATCATAGAGCTTCGCCCAAACAATCTTTAGGATCAAAAGGTCTTAAGGCTTAGCGAACGGAGTGCTTTCGACATTTAGGCTACCTGATTTCCCGCAACACATCTGGTTATGTAATTACCATACTCGAAGGTAAAGGGCTCGTGCCCACGGGCATTTCCAAGCCGTCATGTGTAGAAGCCCTCCGAGGGAAGAGCCTAGCCCGAAAAAGGTTAACCTTTTCAATTATGGTAGGATTAGATAAAGCCCAAAAGGTTAAGGGTTACCTACCTAGCTATAAGTCTACATGACGTCAACGTGCACACGAAACCCAACGATCTTCAACCCCCCAAAGCATAACCAACCAACAACTCCTCCTTATCTCCAACCTGGACCCTGAAGAACCTCCCCTTGTAAGGACTTATGTAATGAAGTCAAAAATAAAGAACCCTAAAACGGTAGGCTCTTGAGGGTTCAGGAAAGTTTGGAAAAATAGTAGTGGCACCTCATAGTCCCAATACAATAACCGTGTAACACTATTCTAATTTTCATGTAGTATACCTCAAAACCGTATTTTGACTCTTGTGTAATATATCTCAAAACCCCATCTGAAGTCTAAAGGCCCCACCTAAACCCCCAAACCCTATATCCCCAAACTCTACTCTACTTCCGAAGGCTCAAGGCCCCGAGATTCTCTAAACCCTAAAACTTAGGGGCTGAGTACCCTAGCCCAGAAAAGGTTAACCTTTTGAACTATAGTAGGATTATGTAAACCCCACCTACTCAGCAACTAAGAAAACCCTATACCCCGATCCCCCCAAACCTCGCCACAAGATCCAAGGTCTGCGGCCTCGGCCAGCCGTTGCTTGGCTTCGCGCTTCCGCTTCTTTCGCAGCTCTGCGGAATCGGTGGAGGAAGAAGAACCTGTTCAGGTTTACGGGTTGAGGGGTTTACGGTTTAAGGGTTTGGGTCTGGGATCAAGAGCGTCTTCCTACTTGTCCAGTATCCTCGGGAACTAAAGGTTAACTTTTTGGAGTATACTGGGAATATGCACGGATGATAGTACCCCAAAAAGGTTAAAGGCTACCTATTCTACCACTAGGGCATTTGCATTTTTTTAAGTGTAGTCCTTTGGCCCATAACAGACTGCATCGTCCTAGAGCCAAGAAGCTCGAGGAGGACGATGAAGAAGTCGACTTCCTTGCTGCACGGTTTAGGGTTTAGGGTACCTTAAAGGGGGGGTCTATACGGATTTCTATAAGGGTTTCTATAACAGGGTAGTTCTCTAAATTAGGGTCCCTTCGCGGGTCCTGTTTATATGGGTGCCGTGCTATTTTGGGGACCTACAAATGGACACTAGCTTAGAGAACGATCCACATGCATGCCTAGGGCCCAGCGCTCTGAAGGCTTTAGATGCTGGGGATCTATAGCACAGGGGCTCTAACAATTGGCATGGGGTTGTGGATGCCGTAAATGTGTTCTGAGCCCATACTGCTTTTCTTGCTTCTCTCAATATTCTGTCACCAGCGTTGCCAGCAGCTGAACCGTTTTATTAGGGCTTGGGCTTCTGGTGTTGGGGCTTTAGAATTTGCAGACTACTCGAGGGTTCTGTAAGGGTTATTATATGGGTTCGAGAAAGATTAGAGTTATAGGGCTTAGGGGTTAGGTTTTTCAACCCGTGTGGATCAGACTTGAAGGTTCGTCGTGCAGTTTGGATGTTAGGGTTGAGGGCTTGAGGAAAGAGACTTCTGAAATACCCGAGCCAGGTGTCTTCTTCTTTTTCTTCTTGCCTTTCTTGTCCTTTCCCTTTTGCTTCTTCTGCCGGCGAACTCAGATCACCACGCTGGTGACTTTCGACCAAAGGCCGAGGGAGCGATGGTAATTCAAGGAGTATTCGGCTTAGGGTTTAGGGTTTAGGGAACGTTATTTAAGGGTTGGGTTTTGAGGATTTCTATGGAAAGTTTTGTAAGATTTCTATGAAGGGCTCTAGCAAGGGTTTCTTGAAGCGTTCATGACTTTTGAAGGGTTTTCTACAGGTTTAGGACAGGGTCCTCTACGGGGTTTCCCCCCAAACTGCCACCCAGTTCAGCGCTCTCTAGGCTCCCTTCAAGAAATGTTTAGGGGTTTAGGGTTTAGGGTTTCGGGGTTTAGGGTTTAGGGGTCTAGGGTTTAGGGTTTAGGGGTTTAGGGGTTTAGGGTTTAGGGGTTTAGGGTCTAGGGTGTCGTCTTGAAGGGGTGTAATATGGGGGCCTTAATAATTCGAATGGGGTTTGGGCTCCTTAACGCACGATAATTCTAACAAGGAACCCCCAAAATAGTATTGTTAATTATTTAAGCCCTTACAGTAGCCTTGTGTCACTTCTGGCACTTTGTGGGGTCCTTGAAGCCATTGATCCACAACCGCGATACCCAGAACCTGGGAGACAAACAGCCAAGAAGCCTGAGCCGAAACCCCAAACAACGACGACGAGTTCATTCAAAGGCCAACAGGGTGGTTGAAGAGTTTAGGATTTGCAGGGGTTCCTTCAAAAGGGTTCCTTTAAGTGTTGTATAAGGTTTGCTTTAAGGGTTCTGTAAACGGGTTTTCGGGGTCTAAGGTTTTAGGGTTTGCGGTGTGTGGTTTAGAATTCTCGACTCGACATATTCTTGAGAAAGGACACCGGGCTGCCTTAAGTCGGCTTAGAGGGACTCTATCCCTCTACAGTAAACCCCATAAAGTTGGAAACCGGATTAAGGCCAAATAGTGCTGGGATTCCCTTTACATTACTCTTAAGGATTGAGGCTATGGGGTTTCCAACTTTTCGGCTTTTACTGTAGAAAGATGGAAGTAGGTGCGAAGGATGATGCGCGTCGAGATGTTCTAACTTTCTACACTTGAATTTAGGGTCACAAGGAAACAGATGTTCGAGCTTTCTATGACCCCAAAGCCCGAAACCGTATGCTATAAGCTATAAACTCAAAACCTCGAAAACAACTGCCAGCCTTAAATCCCCTACACGGCCCTCAACGTAGTAGGAGCCTTGTCCGCTTTGTCCTTCTTACTTTTGCCTTCTCCTGTGACTCGGGGTTTCAATTTTTAGGGTTTGGGCTGAGGTTTACGGGTGTTGGTTCAGAGTTCCAGGAGAACTGCATAAGTCCTAGCACGAAACCCAAAATCCCAGATCTTCACTCTGCAAATATCGGGGCCTTCATAATTAGAATGGGCCCATTATACTATAAGTACTATAAGGAACCCCCAAAGTAAAGGTACTTATTAAAGCCCCTTTATAAATCCTCTGGCGAAGTCCTTTCTTCTTTTCTTTCTTTGACTTCTTCTCTGCTTTGCCTCCTTCTTTCACCTTGTCTTTCTTCGCCGATTCCTGTGGCCGCAAGCTGAGGCGGACAGCTGAGGGTTCGAAGATCTGGAGATGTGCAGAGACAGCGTCAGAATAATACTACGAATCAGAATCACGACGGATTCAAATCTTGGCACCTTTGGATCGCTGTCGTCACCAGAGGGCTCCGAGCCATCCGACATGACCGCTACGGCACAAAGGCCGGGTAGTGGAGCTGGGATTAAGTTGTAGGATTTCGGGTTCGCGTTGGGTTTTATTGGGTTCCGGGTTTTCGGTTCGGGTTTCTGTTTTTCTACGGACGTAGGGCTGCATTCTATGGCTCAGGGACATGCGAGCTTGGTTGGCGTTCTGTTGCACTTCGGGGGGGCATGATGGCTGCTCAGTGCTTGGTGCCCCTACATCCGGCCGGCCCTTTCTGAAAGGTTGGAGAGCTTCGGGTGAAACTTTGAGGCTCTGCATAATAAGGGTCTTTTTTGGGTTTTGTGAGATTGGGGGCTTTGAGGTTTTGGAATCTTGGAGGGGCAGGGAGCGGATATCTGGATTCGGATCGAGAAGCTTGCAGCTTTTGGGTTTTGGGCAAGGGTCAAAGCGTCCGGTTGCGCTTCAGCGCTGAGCTTGAGCATCATGGCAAGCAGAAACGAGGGCCTCCTCAGGGTGTAAAGCTGCAGCAGGAAAATGTATCTCAAACTACTCCTGTGTTTTTATTTGAGATTGGGGTGGGCATTAACGCCGTAAAAACAATCCTCAGACTCAGTAACCAATATAGCCTCGCACAGGTGTAAGTCACAAAAGTGGTTACCTGCACCCACAGCCTCAACGCGAAGCCCAAAACCCCAAGCAGCGTGAGAGTTTGAGCAAATATTTAACAAAATTGAAAATGTAAAAACTACTAACCCCAAACCCCTATAAACCCTACACCTCTAAACCGTAAACCCCTAAACCTCGAAACCCTAAACAATAAAACCCCAATAAAACCCTTACGCCCTAAAACCCTGAACCCTTACACCCTAAACTCATCCCCCAAGCCCCTAAGCTTAATCACAGATCCCGAACTGAGCTTAGACGTAGCCGGGAGAAAAAAATACAGACTTTTGTTTCATAATGGTTCGATTCAAGTAACAGGTCCCAAAAAAGTATTAAAGTGTGGTACTCCAAAGCCCAGTGAATCCTACAATCGCCAACACTGAATCCCGAAACCTAGGCCCCAAACCCGAACCTCAGACCATCAAAGTCTAAATCTGAGAATTCCTGCAACGCTCTAAACCTTATGAAGTTTTCTGAAACCATATATATATATATATATATATTGCTCTGCACTTCCATGTCCACTAAACACTGAACCTTAAGCTCAATCTGAGCTCCCGCCCGCCTTGCGGTCCAGGTGTTCGGGCCAGGTTCGCTGGACACCGCTCGACTGCACCTCTCTTTAGGGCCTTGAGGTCTATATAGGGGTTTTAGGGTTTAGGGTGGTTTAGTGGTTTAGGGTGTGTAGCGCTGGAGGTCTATATAGGGTTTTATTTAAGGTTCAGCTTTTTGTTTTGGAACGTGCCTTCGCCATCTCGCATGCCAGTTCGGCTGGGCCTAAGGCTGTTGCACCTTATGGCTCCAAAGTAAAATGGCTGTGCACATGGGTGGTTGTCAAATATGGTCCATTGTTGGGTCCCTAGTACAATACGGCACCTACTATTTAGGGTACCCAAAAAGGGACCCTAATTTTGACAACTACCCACACCGCACCTTCCGACAAAGACTAACGAGCTGCAAAATCTAGTTCCCACTCTCGACACTTATGCTGTAGTTCAGGGTGTCAGGGCTGAGGGTATTAAGGCTAGGGATTTAAAGCTTGGGTTTAGGCCCTTCTGTTTTAGTTTGGCCTAAGCCTTTTGTCCTCAGGGTCCATCTACTCCTCGTTTTGGTGTTCTCGGGATCTCTTCGGTGCCAGAACAAAATATCAGCGACTACTTTGTGATTTTAACAAGATTTCCAAATTCCTGGACCTCCGCACCCCAAACCCCATACAATCCACTGCCCGGTTTAGAGTTTAGGGTTTGGCTGTTTCTGGTTTAGGGAAGTCTGGATCCAGGGTTACTGGACCCTTGGAAAACGTGAGTTTCTGGGCTCGAAACAAAGTGCCGAAACCATCCCTAAACCCTGAAGCTTCAACTCTAAACTTCTCTAAACCCTAAGCCCGTGTTGGCCTCCTCGACTGGAAAGCTCGGCAAAGGAACCTTCGACAGCGGACACCCTCAACCGTATACCCTCAGCGGTCTGGTTTAGGGTTAATTTATTATGTCCACGCCGGCAACAGCCTAAATATGTCAATCTTTAGACCGAACAGACTTGGGAATTTAAGTTAAGTAATATTATCTGCGCGCTCTAAACTCTAAACATTGCCTACAAACACCCCTAACCCCGAAAAAAACTTACAAAATCCCCTGAACACTGCATATTCCGTGCAAAGAACCATGAATTAGTTGACAGGGAAGAGGCCCAACACCCGAACGAGAAGGACCATGTAGCTGAACCAAAAAACCATGAAGAACAGGTGTGGGAAGCGGGAGCGGGGGGGGGGGGGGGGACTGGAATTATGGATTCTTGGTCTGGTAATTTTGGTGGATATTTCCAAACGTGGTAGGGGTAGGGAGATGTGCAAATTTAATAGCGCTTTTGGTCGGGAGCCTTCAACATCGCAACTGCCTCTGAAACCCTCGAGGCTCGTCTTCGATCTCATTTTCATCCGAAGTAGCCCTGAACCCTAAACCCTGAACCCTAAGCCGTCATTCAACCCTGCATTTACAACCTAAACGCCCCGCAGTAGAGGCCAAGACGGGGCGGCATGAATAGAACTGGGGTGAGGATTAGTGGAATCGCACCGACGTTCAAGCCAGAAGATTGTTTTTTTTGAACCCCTTTTTCCGTCCGGCAGACTTCTGAAGACGAAAGGTAGCATGGAGCAGGGGACTGGAGCACCTGTACTGCGCCCAGAATACATCACCAGAGCCAACCCTTACCAGTCAAACCTTGGCGACATCAGACAGCCCTCGAAGACTAATTACTCAAAAAAGACACCGTCACAGCCCGCTGTGCTTGGAGCACGTGTAGAGCATCCACCCGTAATCCCTGATCACTTCGTCGTCCGACATCGACCCAGAAGTCCACAAAGGGTACACCCGCAGCATCTCCTCGTGAGTGAAGCCGACATAGGTGGCGAGCAATGCGGTAAGTTCGGCGACGTTCCCACCCATGTGCCCCAGCAACATACCTTCCGCCGAATTTGTACAGCAGTGGCTGAGCCACTCAACCAACCACTCTGCGGCTCGAGCCATGGCCAAAGACAGCTGGAGCTCGGCGAGCAAGCCCGTCCAACCTATGGGCATTTGCATATGACTCACGAAGTCATCTTCCAGCTCCACTTCGACGTCTTCACCCTGCACAATCGCCCTCATAGCACTTTCCAGTGCAGAGCCAAGGTTCGAAGCAGTAGCTGTATCAGTCTACTCACCGCCATCATCAAGACACGGCGATCGCGAGGCTCATGGTCCAGGAACGTGTCCCAGATGCTCTTGAGCACCCAATCAGGCAGGAGAGTGGACCCTGCAGGGTCGTCCGTGTGACGGAGACCCAAAATGAGGGCCCAAGTGCCCACTGCCTCGTCAAGCGGAAGTTGCCCATCTTCACGCGAATGACCGGCAACCGGAGCCGGGTTACTGGATCCCCGGGACGCAGAGTCGTCAGTGCCGGGTCAGGTTGATCCCGAGGCTGGTTCTGAAGGCCGTTTTGTAGGTCGCGGCGATGCCGGAGTGGGATGTCGTCTCTTCCCCCTTGCCCTTTCACCCAGATGTGTTGTTTCAATCGTGCAGCGAGGGAGCCGGCCTCGATCATCATCCCCGGGTGGCGGAGCCCTGCGATCAGTATGCCTGCGGCTCCTGGCGTTGCACGGAAGCCACTTGGGTTTTGGGTGTTGTGTCAAGCTGGCCTCGTCACCCGTGATGTCCATGGAGGATGACGAAGACGATGTAGACGACCCCGGCAGCTGCATCCCCGTGGTGTCAAGGCCGTGGACGAGGAAGGCCACCCACAGGTCGTTCTCCATGGTTTCCGCCCACCGCTCGGTGTCCTCGGCGCAGCTCACGGCCTCTGACCCAGCGAAGTCCCCACACTGCCATTTCACCCTTGCACAATCAATGTCTGGTGAAGGAGGAGCTCGTTGTGGTGATTCGCAAAGAGGAACTCTCCAACCATGTGTCTCTCCACGAACTCAATCCACTCACCCATCTCGTTCTTAGAGGGGAACGCCTTGCGCACCGCGGCGACTCCGTCTCTGGCGGCAACGGAAGCTCCTGAGGCTGCCTTCCATGAGCATGGCAGATGCTCGTCAATTAAAAGCCACTGCCCCGTTGTTTCAACAGTTGGCGTGTCGCATCTGACCGCGTCCCAGACGCATCCGTCACAGACAACTTGAGGATATGAAGCTCCCTGCAAACATTGTTAAACACGTTAAAGAAGCAGAGTGTTCTAGTTGCTCAACTCACGGACCCGCGCGAACAGAGCCCAGTAAGTCGATTGGCCAGTTCCATGCGAATCATCAAGAAGCGGTACTGGCGCATCAGGTGGCCACATCTCTGTGCCCATCGGAGCTGGTGAGAGCACCATTGCATAGCGTCGAAGTCCTGCTGTCGGCTTCGCGCAAGACAGAAGTTTAGGTTTTGGGGTTCAGGAACTCTTAAGATAGGTCTCCATGCGGAATATATAGAATGTTTAAGTCCTCGGCCAACATCGAAATGCCGGAAGTGCAAACACGACTGCCCGTCATATCCCAAAACCGCACTCGGAAGCCCCAACGAAATTCAGCCAGGCACTTTCGAACATAGACATACCCACAAGCCCACATCCATCCGCACATACATCCATGCATTCATGCATGCATGCATGCATGCTTGGATCCCACCCCATATTAATATGTACAGACGTCTATAACATGAACCCATCTGCACGAAAGAACAATCCGATCCCGGGCCTTGGCCGAAGGAGGTACGAACCCGGGGTCCTCCTGCACAGAGTATTTGGGCTTAAGGTTTAGGGTTTAGGGGTTTAAGGGTTTAGGGCTTAGGGTTTAGTTTGTGAAGTGAACCCCTCGAAACTATTAGTATAGTCTGAAAATGGTCTTACTTGTTTAGTAGCCTGGGGAACTAAAGGTTAGCCTTTGGAATATACGGATTAAAATATATGCCCCAAAAGATGACAGGTTGCCGACTCTACTACTAAGAGGTAGTTAGTATAAGGCTTACCGTGGGAGCTTCGAGGAAGCTACTGAAAGGGCCCGTCGGAGCGGAAGAGGCAGGGTAAGTGCCTGAAGAGCGTAATATAGGGGCCTTAATAATTCGAATAGGTTTTGTGATTTTTTTTTGTGGGGGGGGGGGGGGNNNNTTGGGGGGGGGGGGGGAATTATACTTGAATCATAATGAGGAACCCCCAAAATAGTATAGGTAATTATTTAGGCCCTATATTAGCTCTCCGCCCAAAAAGGGGGGCTCACATAATTCTGCTTGTATCCACCCAAGAGCCCATTGACCCCAAACTCTACAAGGTTATGCTGCTTGGTGCTTCGGCGCTTCGCGCGAGGGAGGGAGATTCAGGTTGAAGACATCCGGGTCTGCAGTTCATAGGTACTCGAGCAACAATTTTAGAACGGCAAGAAGTGCAAGCGAGTAGTAGTGGAAAAGCAAACGCGTGAGTGGTTGGATTCCATGAAGGCAGCTATACAAAGTGGAGCTTTTTTCCTTAGGGGCTGAGTACCCTAGCCCAGAAAAGGTTAACCTTTTGAACTATAGTAGGATTATATAAACCCCAAAAGGTTAAAGGTTACCTACTCAGCAACTAAGTTTCGGATCCCCACAAGAGTACGCAACTCTTACAGAATTGGGCCTCCCTCGGACCTGAATGTGGAGAAACCGCTAGAGCCAAACCTTCGCGCCTCATCTTCCATGGCCATGTGCGTACTGCTGCTGCTGCACCCTACTTCAGTCTAGGGTGTTTCGATGTCGAAGTTACCCATGCGATCCATAGTAGTTCCTTTTTGTGGTTAATATTTAGGATCCTGCAACGTATTCCCAAAAAGGAACTACTATGGAGCCCCTAGGTAAGAACCTTAACCCAAAACTCAAAACCCTTAAACCCTAAACCGAATTGCGGCTTTGGCCTTGAGGCATTTACGGCATAGGCATGCGCCTCGAGCTATTTTTAGGGTTCTGGCTAGGCACGAAAAGCTCAACGTCGCCCCGAAGCATAAACTAAACTGGGTAGTAGTAGCATGGACTGCATATGAAAAGTTGTGTAAGTATGCCCTATACGCTCTAAGCGCTAAACCCATGGTCCCGTAGGGTCGGGGTTTGCAGGCTTCAAGATGAGCTTGGAGTGTTAGGCTTCGGCTGCCGGCCTGTTGGTGGGATTCTTTGCCCCGGTTGCCGTGAAGTCAGCTGCATACGAGCCAGGATTCAAAACGGGTTCAAGGGTCTATAGGGTTTAGGGGGTTTAGGGTTACATAGGGTTCAGGGTGTAGAGTTCAGGGCCTCTAGGGTTAAAGGGCTTTAGGTTTAGGGTATAGTAGAGCTGCAGTGTCAGATGAGACCCACTAGCATGTACGTCGAAGAAGGACACAAGGCCCGCACCATCATACGCTCGGATTCCTGCTTCAACTGTGGAAATCCGTGCCCCTGAAGGCCACATCGAGAAAATCAACATTCGCCCATGGTCTGGGTGTTAGGGGCTAAGTACCCTAGCCCAACAAAGGTTAAGCCTTTTCAATTATGGTAGGATTATATAAAGCCCAAAATGTTAAAGGTAACCTACCCAGCTACTAAGGGCTATTCGGGATGTGGGATTCCTCGGTAGCTGTTTTGACCCTCTGCTTTACTCCACGACTCTTCTTCAGGGTCCTCTAGTAGGATAGAACAGTACATGCCTTATGTCGTCAACGTCCTGGCCTGCACCAGCACTACCAGTAGAATTCAAGCTGGCCATGATCGTGATGATGACACTGAAAAAGCACATCCACATGTCGAAGTTGCTATGAGGAGAGACGGCAAAGACTCCCCCGGCATTTTTCCCCTCTCGAACCTCGTCATGCCCAGGGGTCGCTCATCAAGCAAGGAATTGGGCGTAGGAGCTACAGGTGTCAAGGCCTGGGCTTCCGAGTCTATGGCTTCGAGTGTAAGAGTTTGGGTCTAAGGAGTCGAAGCCTTAGCGTTTAGAGCTTTGGAACTTTAAGCTTTGGGTTCGGACGTGTAGTTTGCCTAGGTGGTGAGACATCAGATGCTTCGCCAAAGAGCTCTAGCATCCTGGTCGGCCTCCGTTTGCGAGAACCCTGACTTTTCAGGTGTTCCCCAAACTTGTGGACGGCTCAAGCATTAACTGCTCCGTCTTAGAGCTGAGCGTCATGTCCTAGGGTATGGAACCACCGAAGCTCCCAAGCCCTAATCAAAACCCAAACCTTTACAGCCCCTGAAGCCCCTCTCAAAACATTAACCTTGATGAAACTCCTGTAGATCCCTACCAAGACCCCTACAAAGCCCATGAGACGGCCTTATGCAACCCCTGTCTGCCCTAAACCCGACCTCTCACTGAGATCAAAAGCAGGGCCACCGACGCGCTCAAAGCCGCAGTCTCGCTCTGTGACAGAGCCACCGGCCTCTTCCGGTGCAGTTTAGGGTTAAGGGTTTGTTTCTTTTGAAAGGGGTTGGGGGTCTAGAATTTCATTTCTTCAGGGTTTGTATGGTTTTAGGGATTCGGCCGGGGAGTACGACTTCCTGCATTTATTTCAGGGTAGGCACTGCTTTTCTCCGGCCTCTCTTTAAAACGATTGTGCCTTTCCGGATTTCTGTTGTTCGGGTTCCTTCTTTGCTGAAATGCTCATATCTGATTGTCCATCTGTGTGGTAACCATCGGTTCCCGGTCTGGTGCTTCGTGTGCTCATGGTAGCATGTATGTTGGATTGGTTGGATTGGTACCACGACGCCCTAAACACTTCGAGTGTCTGGGGCCCAGGGTTTCGGGCTTGCATGACTACCAGTCTGAGTAGAACATAGAACTGACCCTGAAAAGCCTCCGGCCCAAGTGAAGCTTCAACGGCGTTACGTCAGAAAACTAAGGGGCCCGAATTTCGACCCCAAGTAGTAAGATGCTTGTTAAAAGCACCACCCCCAAAAGGGACCCCCTACCACTGACATTTGGAACTTTGTGCTGCGGCGCTTGATGTTACTATGAGTTGGGGGGTCTAGTGTCCTTGTAAATAAGAACTCGGCTACTGTGATTAGTACAAGCATCTTCGTATTGAAAATTTTATGTATGCGCGCATGTGTGTGTATATATATATATGTATTTATTTATTTATGTGTATGTGTGTGTGAACAAGTAGTAAAAATAAAAATACAAAGATAAATTTATCTATATACACAAACACGCACACTTCCATCCATCCATCCATCCATCCATCCATCCCTCCGTCCCTCCATCCCTCCGTCCCTCCATCCCTCCATCCCCCCTCCATCCCTCCATCCCCCCTCCATCCCTCCATCCCTCCAT